>VXBA01006136.1:92601-188993 GCA_013399895.1 Serilophus lunatus | reverse complement strand
CGGGGAGGGACCGGGGGAGGGCGGAGCGGCCGCGGGTCCGGCGGTGGGAGCCGCCGGGGGGACTCCCGGCGCGGAGGGGGCGCAGGCGGCGGAGAGGAGGGGACTGGGAAGGAGGAACAGGTCCCAGCTCGCCGGTGCTCCGCGGCCCCTGCGAGGGGAAGGGCTGCGCTCGGGCCGCCCTGGGAGAGAAGCCCAGGAAAAGCCCCTCCATTCATTCCCTGGGCGTCTCCGAGCGCTGGCGTCCGGCAGACACCGCGGGCACCTCTGTCTGCCCGGAGCCACCCGCTCCGAGCCTCCCCGTGCCAGCCGAGGGACACCCAACACCCGGCCCCTGTCCTGGCTACGCTCCGGACGGACCCGCCCCCGAGCGCCGCGCTGCAAAGACGCCTCGAAGGCTTACAGGATCAAACCTGGGCTAGTTCTGCTTTGGATCATGGGGTGGCCTTGTTTTACTATTATTATTATTATTAATCTTGGTTTCTTGTGATTTAACCACTCGTGCACACGCGGGCAGTGCCGGTGCCGGTCCCCGCAGCTGCCCTGAGACAGCACCGACCTCTGAGGCATAGGCTCTGCGGGGCTTTCTGCATTACGGTTGTGTCACCGACTTGATTCCTTCCATTCCTTAGGCGATAGAAATCTGGGTGTCGGGGTAAAAATAGAGAAGGGAAAAAAGTGCATCTTCTGGCGCCTTTGCTTGCTGTGTTTCACTCGAAATTGACGTATTGTTTCCTAGGGGGCACACCAAATCTTCGTTTCAAAGAAGGAATAGCCTATTTTCTATTTAAATTATACACTTTGTGGTCTGTGGCCAAAGATGAACTAGTCCTTGGGTTTTGCATGCTCAGGAGACAGGATGCACCTGCTTTCTGGGCAAAGTTATCTGCGCACAAGTTGGGAAGCCTGTGTAAAGAAAACCAGGCCTGATATGTAAAACTTCAGGCTGATGTGTAGCCACTTTTTCCAGTGGGGAACTAACAGCAATTCGCAATTGTCTCCAATAGCATTTGGCACCTTCCAGTTACTGTGTTCAAACTCATCTCTCCTGCCCTGCTGCAGCTACACCTGTACACGAGTCCACGAGGCACCAAAGACTGCACTGTCTGTGCTTGTGGCTGTAGCACGTTCAGTGTTACTTCAGATGAATTTATTGATGACACTTACGAAATCCATAAGGACTATTCCAAATGTGCACGAGTGCCTACAGAATACATGATGCAAAGAGAAAATAGGAAAAATTCTACAAGCTACCACTGCAGTAGTACTTCCTTAAAAAAAAAAAACAACACTCAAATGCAGTAATAATATTCCCACATTCCTCTTTTGTCCATCACCAAAGTACTGAAGTAACAAATAGATGGACACATTTTTTTCATAGTAAATTACATTTTCTTTTTTTAGCCTGATAGTAACTGCAACCTGATGCCTACAGTGCCAGGCAAGCTATTTTTAAAACTCTTCTACAGATAGTGACAATATAGTTAGACATATAACATCATCATCTTTTATCTATTACTTTTACAGAAAAGTATGCAGACAAAATTTTTTCAGTTGCACTTTTACCATTAAACACTTTCTGTCAGTTGCAAATAAAAAAAAAATTTAAAAAATCTTCAGATATTTAGGAATCTCAAAAGTAAAACATTAATTAGTTATGTCTCTAGTGATTTAAAAAAGTTGCATTTCTTAAAAATGTAAGAATAAAAAGAAATCAATTATTTTAAATTATAGCTGTTAACATCAAAAATGCTGGTACACAAAAGAAAAAAATTCCACTTGTTTCCATTTTCAAGATTAATTTCTTTCTGCACAGCAAATCTGCAGCCTGACATCAGTTACAGATCACTTTGTCCTGGTGAAAAGAACAAGCCAAGTAGATGACCTTGGCTTGTATTTTTTCATTTAGGGCCAATCACATGGAAATTAAACTCAACTTTCTTGTAGGCTTCAGGGTCAGGAAAACAAAGTTTCTAATATATTGGGCTGACTGAAAGAACAGCTATAGAATGGAACATATCCACCACAAAGAGTATAATATCAAAAAGAAGCATACCTTAGGGTGGTTCCAAGAGGCAGCTCAAAGGACTGGATCTCAGCAAGGGCATTTTCATATATCTGATCCTTGTTTTCTTCTAGATACAATTCAGACAGATTTGACTTGCTTTTCCTTTCCATAGATTAGCGTAAAACTAGTCTAACTTTATGGGAGAATTTTATTCTGGTTGTTATAGTTGACTAAGTGACTCTGTAGTCAGCAAAACCAGGCATGAAAAAACGGATCCTGCACTAACCTCGTGACTCCTGAGGACTTTGTGTCCAAGAATGGTGCACAGCTGCTGCTTTCCTGTCTGCTGCTAACATTTGCCTCCCAGGCAGTACCCAGGCCTTGCACAGTCTTTGTTGTCTGTGTCTCCAATTTATTTATCTTAACAGGACATTTGCTGCTAAAATAATATTTTTACATCCTTGAAATAGCTCATCATTAATAAATATTAAGCCTGAAATTTACTAATTTTGAAAACACAATTTTAAAGTGGTTTCAGACACTAAATGTCAAAGCTTAATTTCTCAGTTTTTATGAGATTAAAAATATTTTTTAAACATTATTGTCTATTTCCTGTTACTTGTATAAAGGCCTGCATACACAAGGAATTAGCTGGATTTATGAAATAGATTTATGGACCTTGTAAAGCAGATTAGAAAAGCAGAGAAACTTCATGTTTTCATACTTTTCCTTTTCAGCATTAGCAGATGCTACTTATAATAAAAAAATAGCAAAAAATGCTCTGAGATAATTGTGTTTTTTCTGAGTGCACAATAAAAAAAAGCTGTTACTATTACCTGCATGGAAAAAAATGGATAAGCAAATGTTGAGAGCAGTGTTATCAAGTTGTTGTCATTATGATTATGATGGCAAAGAAAATACTTTACACAACTGCCATGAATTACTTTCATTTCAAACACAATACTGGAGTTCTAGATCTTTCAATCTAAACAAGTTTTCAGACACCTAATTCAATACTATTTGGATAATCAAACTTAGAATATTTGGCTATTTTAAATAATTCATGGAATTTAATCAAAATTTGATTCTCATCTTAGTACTGCTCCTGACATAGTTGACAAAAGCTCTGGTCATGCTGCATTCGACAGTTAAATGCAGGAAAACAGAGATTACTCATTTCTGACCAGGGTGATATATTGTTTATTCACTTCTCTGCCCAGTGAGAACACCGAGGAGATGAGCTCATGCCAGTCGCAGTGGGTAAGAACTCCAAAGGCTGTAATGAGTTAAGGCTACATACAAATCTCCAACGTGTTCCCTTGAACAAGCTCTTTTAATCCCCTGTTTATTTTTAAACCAAAATTAAGCAATTGCTCTGATAGCATTAATAGCCAATATATTTCCTGCTTTCAAGTTCTGAACAGAGTTGTGAGTCATTTTTACACTTCTCACGGGAAATGGGTGCCTGTGATTGACCCATCCAGCCACTGGATGTCACACAAATGCAGATCAAAGGATTTTGTAACTACTCGTTTTCATCTTAACACTCACCAGCTTTGGTATTAAATTAACAATTATGAGGTGACACAGAAAGTAAATCACATTAATTATTACAGTAAACTTAAAGTTATTCACGTGGTAGAAGAAAGTACATTTACACAGGTAAATCAGAGATGCCTCGGACATCTACACCCAGCCATCGCACACTGTGGCTTGCAAGAAACAAAGAATGAAGTGGCAGGAGCATGAAAATTTATACAAAGTACTTTTATGAATATTTTTTGTGATTTTAAATGAGTTCAATACTTACAGAGGCTTTGAGTACTATTTCTTCTTCCTTCTTTTACAAAAATTTAAACAGAAGCTTGCTTTAGGAAATCAACCAACCAAAATAAACAGGACTCTGAATCCTTTGTGCAAAATTCTTGTTTGTATCACAGCTGCCTGGAAATAAATATGTTTAATAACAAAGCAAAACAATGTAAAAAGAAGCAAAAAAATACAAAGTTGAATGAACAAGACATAAGCAGGTGTTACAGTCTCTTTGTTTGTGGCAGTGGCTGTTGAAGTATCCTGGTTCTCTGTACAGGACTAGACCAAATAGCACCAGGTTCAGCTGCTTGGCTCTTCAGAGTGGTTTATACCACACTGAACCTGGATCTAAGGCATAGTGGTGTAACTGCATCAGACCTCACATCCTTGGGCAGGAGAAGCCCTTTCTTCTGCAGATGACCCTGCTTCCTCCCATGCTGCCTGTCCAACCTGTGCTCCCCTTAGCCACTTCTGTCTTCTGTTCTTCCCCACCTTTTCCATAACCCAGGTGCTGATTAGATGTGCCCAAAGTCTACCTCTTTCAATCACATGTGAGCTTTCCCTTTTTCCAGCTGAGTTCAGGGCCACTCTCAAAAGGCTTTAGGGAACTGTCTTGTCCAAGGAAATAAAGTGGTTTTTTTTCAAAAAGGCAAATTCAGTACTATCACATGACATCAACTTGTGGCAGACCAGTGTACCTTTACTTCACAACTATACATAACATGCTTAGATGCTGCAACTAAACAGATTGTCAGAAAAGACAATGTTAAGTATTTAATTATACTTTTTTTTTAATTTATGGTACTCCCTATGCAAAAAAAGGAGAGCAGTAGTTATAATTTCAGAGGTATCATACTTGTACTAGTTGAGATATAACCAGGTCAAGAAGCCTGAGAAAGTATTAACCTGCTAGAAGTACCTGGCAGAAAAATGAAGGTATTTTCTGTGCTGTTTAAATTCCCGCTATTTCTGTAAAGGAAGTATTTGATTGTCTGGACAGGCAGAAACCTCAGGCTCTCTAAGCTGTAAAGACAGCTGCTGCCAATTCTCCAACCACTCATTCTGAAATTTTCCTTTTAAAAAGTAAGCCAAAGCAGCTATTTGTTGCTGAACATGTAAAAATGGTTCATAGCTCTGTATAGAATAAGAGGGGAAATTGAGGCAAAAAAACAAAATTATGAAGCATGAAACAGAGGCTTATCTAGAGCAAAACCACTTTCACTATGTCCTTTCTCCCTTTCCTCCCATAATACCTAGTCTTTCCAGACCCTAATGGAACACCAGAGGGCCAAAACCTTCTGGTTTAAATCTTGCCTGCCTGTGTTGATACTTTAAAAACACATTTTACCCACATGACCACTACAAAAAGTGTAGCATGTGCTGTATATATATATATATATATATATGTATGTATGTGAAGTATAGAGTCCCTACTGGGTATGCAAATCCAGTGTAGATTACTTTTTTTTTTAATTGCCAGTTTTCTTTTATGCAAGATTAGCAGCATCAAGTTTGTTTAATTTTCTTTCACGGTTGGATTAGAATCCATTTGGAATGACTCACGTAAAAGAGGGAAGGGGGAAAATGTCTACCTTCAAATGGAATTACTATAGATAATTTTCACATGCAATGCCATCCATAACAAATTACTTCATTGGTCATTGCCCAGATATCTCTTCTTTACACCCCTCCACAAGGACAACCATGGCATTAGTCACTTCTCTGGCATCTGCTGCTCTGGTACTGCCTCTTTTCCTGGGCTCATCCCCAAAATGGACCCTTGAAAACCAGCCCACTCTCTCTAGAAACTGCACTGGCCACTCCCATTCTCCTTGTGCCTGGTTTCCTGATGGCCAGACCTATTTCTGCCTGCCTCTCAGATGGTGGCAACAACCCTGTCAAAAGGTTCTTGGGAAAAGCAGGCAGATAAGGACATGATGGAATTACCACTGCCGTATTTTGTCTTAGTGTAGATGTGTTTCAAGAAATTTTATTTAATCTGTAACCTGAATAGCTACCTGAGCTTCTTGATGAACATTGCCATCAGAGATTTACCAGGAGGAGGAAGAGGGCTCTCACTTGTTTCTCACTCATTTCTCTACCCACCCATCCCCAAAATAACTCTAATCAACAACGTGCACTTCCCTGTACCTCAGTAACAGCAGTACAGCTGCACCTAGCTCAGCCTGGACCATTTGACCAAGACAAAATTATGTTTTTCAAATATACCTCTGAAAGTTTGCAGTGGGAATCTTAGGCTTATATAGTGCTCAAGGTTATGCTGTCGGCAATTAGACACTTTTGCCCAAGCAAATAGAGCAGGAGTAGCTACACAGGAACAGATAATTCAGTGTGACCTATGCAGTAATAATATGTGTACAACATGGGCTGAGATTAATGGGATACTTCAGCAGGACCAGTTTCCACTGGCAGAAACATGTTGAAGACAGCAATCTTTTCTCTGTAAAAAGGGACTTCTAGTGCCTTGCTAGGCCTCTTCATTCACTATGCAAAAAAAAAAAAAAAAAAATCTCAGTTTTTCATTTTTTGAGACAAAACCATGCAATTGTGTATACAATAGGAGTGTAAAAACAATTTTAATAAAAGGTATAGTGGTTACCTACTTATTATGCTTTGATCTTTGTCATATACTGCCTTTTCAGATTAAATGCATCTTGGACACATTACTAAATTTGATACTAACTTTTAGAAACTCTAAGAAAGCCCTTCCCAGATTAGGTAGAAGGCATGATTAGATATGTTTCAGAGGCATCTGCTGCAAACTAATATGTTTTCTACATCCCAAATTCACTTCATTATGATAATGGTTTGCAGGAGAAACTGTGTTTTAAGTTATTGCATATACCATTGTTATTTCTATTTTAAAATAGTATTTATTTTAAGGCATCACATACATACCATAAGCCAAGGGAAAGATGTCAGGAATTGGTTTGGTGGTCAAAGAACTATCATAACTAAAATCTGCAATTCCTTGAACTGAATTGCACCTGTCTCTCCAAAAGCTACTAAGACATCTCCTTAGCAAGTACCTGATAAAATGTATTCTTTTAGGGTTGCTGGCTCTCCTCACCACTCTATACTGACAGTGTATTAGATACCAGCATGGAAATTACCTTGGTTTTCTTTCAGAAGGTTTAAGTGAATTATGCTTCCTGAATTGCAAGTAAAATCCATAAACACTGGTTTTTGGTTTAATTATACTGGATTGAAGATTTGGACAGTGTATATAAAAATCTTCACCAAAATATTGAGGAAACAACACTCTACTGCACATTTGCACTTGCATTTTTATAGTAAACTGCTCAAAACAACAAATATCTCTCCCATTAGGAGGTCAGTGCATTACTAATGACTTTTGAAATTTCACTGACATCTTACAAGTGCCTAAAAATATCTGGAGAGATCCTCAGCTGGTGCTGATATTATCTTTGTCAAAGTCAATAAAGGCATCTAGATTACTGGCTGAACAGCAGCATTTCTATCTGACAGCAGCAGGAACAAGAGGAAAGTCACTCTCACCACACATGTTTATATAATGCTCGGTGCCATCGAGGAACAAATACTATTTCATTTTCACTGCAACATACAGTGAAAATGTAACATACAGCTCAGCCCCATCACTGGGCTCATGCAAAACCTCATTAATAGTTCAAACTAATCAAATACATCTATTATTTTTTAACACAGCATTTGAATTTCCTATTTGAAGGTGACATTGTGTAACAGCACCAGATAATAGCCTAGAAAGCAGTGGCTTTATCATTCTGTGGCACAAAACAGTGATGCATAAATAAAAAAAATTCTCTTTACTTACTACTGCTTTTAAGGAACAGGCATCGATTAAAACCGTGAATCAAGGATGTGCCTTGGGAGCCTGAGGGCGGTGCTTCCTTGTAGGCAATGAGGAGCTCCATTAGATGCTATCCTGAAGGACATCGCTTTTCTGGAACAGAAGGGCTTTTGTTTCTCTCCTCACCTTAAGATTATTCAGTCTTAGATAGACACAGCATTGCATTGTGTAACCCAGGAGAACTTTCCTGAACAAAACAACACCTATTCTCGTTTGAGGTATGAGCAAGTTAGAAATTAAAATTACTTTTGAGGTCAGGACAAGTATATGATGGACATCTGACTGGTGATGGCCAAGTGATCCCAGCCTGAGTGGTAGTGAGTGGCAGATATCACGCCCAGTCTGAGTTTTTCCGCACTGCAAGCTGAAACACTTCATTGAAACCACCACAGAATTTTGATCATTTTTATCATGGCCTATACTCTTTAAATGCTTTAGGGCGGGGAAAAAATCCCTTGCCTGAATATAAGCTTGAATCACTTTAGCTAACAATTAATTAAACTAAATATCTCCATAGGCATTTTCAGTCTCTCAGGCTCTTATTTCAGTTTAGTTAGAACTTCACCTAATTGACTTAAGTGAAATAACTCTGTCTTTAAAAATGAATACAATCAGATAGCTTTTTGCACCACTTCTGTGCAGGTCAGATTTATGCTTCTGCTGTATTTTCCACTTATGCTTCACTGAAGTTTGCAAGAGGGGACAGTTTACATTAGCTTACCACTGAGTAGTGGTTGGTAATTTTCCTCTGGCCAGAGGAAAGCTTCAGAATTAATTTTGCCTAATTATTTAGTATTGTTAACAACAATAAGAAAATTTAGAGGAAGTACCTTGACTACCTCCCGGTTAGATAAACTGGGGTTTATTACTGTGAAAGAAAAAAAAAACCCAACCACAAAACAGAACAAAAAAACCCAACATTGCCAAATAGTACTATACTTCAAAAGAAAATCTCTTTTTCAGTAAATGAGTGCAGGAATCATTATTGCAGGATCACACCACACTAACAGTTTTTTTGTAGTATTTCCTAGCTATATTCAACTAACACTGCATGTTAGACCTTGTAAATCAACACTAACAGCTCTGAAAGGAACTTGTTTTTTGAGAACATTCCAGTCCACAAACACTTTTTCCAGTGAAAACTGAACAATTACAATAACACTCTGTTTTTGTAAAAAAAATAGGAAATGATGCTAAACAAAAGGGAATGTTTATTTAGAAATTCCAAGGCCATTAATTTATATTAAGAAACTATTTGTGCTCAGAGACTATAATCAAAAGGTGATGTGAATCATTGATCACAAAAGGACTTCATAGATAAGGAGCAAGTGCAGTACTGGGTGATTGTATTATATATTAACAACTTTCATGAGCAGCTTTTGCTGATTCATTTCGCAGGAAGTGAGCTGCCAAGAGAGATTTCTAGGGGAGGAACAATCAACAATATTTTCATATAAAATAACCTCCAGTTACTGTATTGTTCTCACAACATTTGATAATGAATGTTTTCCTGTTCACGAAAAAAGCACATAAATCACAAAAACAACGGCAGATCTGGTTTAGTGTTACACTGCTATAAATACACACACAGTCTAGCAAAGTAAGGGAAGGGTCTGATCAATTAAAAAATTGGAAAACTCCTTATGAAATTGCTGCACAGTTTGGAATTAAGGATACGGTAAATTTTATTCTTTTCAGAGGAAAAGAAGTTGCACCTTTATCTTCCTTCTTGGTAGGGAGCTTGGTGGCTGTGGCAGAGCTGGGTTTTCCTCCAGAAGGCAGTATTTGGTTTCCACTCAGGACACCAGTACCTCCACAGCCACCAATACTGAGCCACACTGGGGGTTAACACCATGCTGGGAGGCTGTTACAAGTGCTAGGAGAACTCAGTGCTTTAAAAATTGGAGTTGAAGCACTATAGGCAGACTCAACACAACAGCACAGATCCTCGGAGGTCACCAAGCCAGCTCCCAGCCCACCAGCACGCTCCCAGGGCATGGTGGCAGCTACAACAGCAGCACAGCCTCTGCTACCACTGTTACAAATAGAGAAAAAAATTACAAATGCCTATAACTAATCTGATGTGGGATGTGATGAGACTTCCCAAACACAATGCATGTGGGAGCGTGTGGTGGAAGAAAGAGGATGGGAGAGAGAGCATGTACCAAGGAGCCTGTGAGAGCAAAAGATGCTGCAGCGTATCTTACAGACACTTGTAGGTTCTGCTCTAACTGGATACTGGTTAGATGTTATGCATGACCAGTTCTGCATTTCTTTAACATAGACTTTCTCATTATAAAATTTTCTACAGCACTTGTCCTTAAATGCATAGTGAACAGAGGCAGATGTAGGAAGCCATCTGTTAGAATGACTAACAAAGGCTTTAAAGAAATTAAGAAGGAAAAAATAGAAGACAAATAAGTTTGCAGTTGTGGGTTTTCATTCAGCACAAACCTGCAGAGCTCTGGCTCTCCATCTTTTTTTTCTTTTCCCATTATAAAATATGTAGCTATTCTCTCATTTAGGAAATACTAATTAGGGAACTGTGGAAAGGAAAGGCAACTATTGCAAAGGAAAAGTGTTGAACAACCAACTGTCATGAAATTCCATTAATTTTACCACAAACGACCACCAGAAAAAGTATTGATTATCAAAATCCTGTAAGTCAAATATATAAAAATATTCTAAAGTAAGCATTTTGAGATTATTTAGAATACCTTGAAAAGTTGTGATCAGTCAGCAGAATCAATTAGCATATCTGGAGCCTAAAATCAGGATAGCGTTTGTATACAGTTAATGGAAATTCAGACTTCAGAATATGTTTTAAAATGTCATATATTAATGCAAAAAAAATACTCACACTCTCAGCTCTGCTGGTTGATCTCATCCTGAGAACACAGCTATCACACCTCTCAATAACAATCCATTATAAGATTTAGGCTTTCCTGATAATGTAACTCTTCTGGGGGACAACTCAACAGCAAGCAGCTAGTCTGCTCATCAAGCAATGCAGGAAAGACAAGTTTACATAATTAGTCATGGCAAAACACAGATAGTGAAAACCTCAGGAATTCCTGATTTAAGAATCATATTTGAATATTTGAAACCATTCACACACTGTAACTTATCGAGACAATAAGGATACTACAAAAAAAATTACATAACTGTAGAACAACAATTTGCTTTCAACAATGTAAACAGACTTTAATAATTAAAAAATCATCTATTATTTAAAGTCCAAATGATTATTTAAATTGTATTTTCCCCTTTGCATACAGCAATCTACCTGAGACACTGAGGTGCATCAAAATGATCTCAGGAAATATTATCTATTCAATGGAATTAATTAATAACAAATACAGAGATTTAACACAGTTTATCTCCAATTACCCAGGAAAGAGAGTAAAGATATCTGGGTCATGTTAAGAATAAAACAAAAGCATTTTTCACATAAGGCTTTACATTAGGCAGCAAGAGCGATGCACTGAAAAGGTCAGACTGGATTAACTCCTCTGTCCATTATCCAGAGAAGTACATTTATAAAACAAACCAATAAAAGGGACGTGCAAGATGCAATCCACAGAAAACAGGGTAACCTTTAGCAATACTGAAGGATGCAGATTTGCTCTGCACATTAAGATTTTAAAGATACTGAGGAACAAACAATTATCTCAGAAGAATTCCTAATGATAACTTAAACAAAATTTTTATTTTCTTTTCTCTTACTTTATTACTAGTAGAAGAAATAGTCCTGCAGTCAGATGGTCCAATTATTTATTTAAGAAATTGAAATGCTGAAGTAAAGGATGATTTAATATATTTATATGCTCATCTATGTATAATCATCTTTTTATGATGATCTTTATATGATCATCTTGTATGTTAGACACTACCTACCACTCTTCTCCCTTGTAAGCTCTACATTTAAAGTTTCCTTTGCCTCTTAAAAAGAAGTGTATCATTTTCAGAGGTTATGATCCCAACAGTGTAAATTTTGTCACTTCAAATGTTGCATATAACGTTGTCCTCCATGACTGCTTCGAAACCTTAGGGGAAAATTTTCTTGATATAAACGAAAAGTAATTAAGGGTTCAGGTCTGGGGGTGGGGGTGTTAATACTTTGACTACAAACTTTCAAAAGGCACAAAGGTGTTCTCCCTGCCCAAGACAAGCAACCGACCAACCTGGAGCCTACCACAGACCACTGGCCAGGCACAATGGGAAGGAAAATCAGCCTTAACTCTGCATTTTCCTGTGTGTTTAAATCAGACACTTAATGATTTTTTTAATGTAGGTTTGAGTTTGAATAGTGCTTTAAGCACCTAAACTGTCTCCTTAATGTTTGGAGGGGATTAAGTTCAGAGTTCATTGTGTTGTCTGTCATTTTAAAAAGATTAGATAGTTTAGTTCGGCTCCTACTGGGTATGTAAAAGTCTTTGTATTTATTGACTGTCTGGAGTCATTATCAAAGCTTCTAAAACCAATCGACACCTTGTAAACAAAAGTCCCATTATTTTAGTGATCCTGATAAGATTTACATGATACTCACATTTTTATTATAATCGATTGAACTGTTACAGATATTCATTCTGTAACAGGTTATGTGTGATAAATGATTACAAATTCAATTAATAAATTAAGCTTTACATTGGTTTGGAAAACATGAATTAGTGTAACTCATCCCAATCTGTGTCAGATAAAACTTGTAGTTTTGGAATTGCATCAGGAAAATTCTGAAAGGCTTCAGATATTCTTCCAGAAAAAAGAGATCCTTTCAAAGGAAGGAAATGGTATTTTAAACTTTGGAACCTTTCTGGTGAATATTAGTAAAATGAGAAACAAAATCATGTGGGGGAGTCTGACATTCTAATAGTAGCAGGAAATCTATAGTAGTAGGAATCTCTACACTACTAGAACGCTACTATATAATTGCTAAATTGTATGAATTAATTCTTTTTCAAATAACCATACAAAAATTGAGTTGAATTAGATGTCAAAGAATCATTCTCAAGAAATGAATGAAGAGGTTTGCTTGGTTTATAAAGCAGCGAAGTTGAATAAAAGGGCTGTCAATTGAACAATCACATTGTAAATATCACTGACATTTCCGACGCCCCGAGACTTGCATTTGTAAGATGCTGTAAACATAACAATGCATTGCAGTGTATTTCTGAAACAGAATGATGTATTTCACTGTTATTATTTAGAAGATGGGTTATAAAATCATAATTGATAGACTAAGTAAGTTCAATTTTATTTGAAAACTTTGGCATAATTTTTAAACCCTGCTGTCATGGCAGTGTTTTTTTCACCATGATCATGTAAGGAGGTAAGTTAAGATACTCCAGGAGAGGAAAGAGCTTTTTTTAGGCCTGATGATATAGTTGGTTAAAAAAAAAAGTCTTTGAATACCCAATTTATGCAGAGTTTATCGTGTAGGGCTGTGATATAAACTGGTTTTATGGAAAGCCTGTTCCTACTGAACTTCAGCTTACATTGTGCAACAAGTCATTTTTTGTGATGATCCTTCAGCTGAACTTTTATTTGCTGACATGTGATAAATACTTGCTACTGCAGATATTAATCAAATGATGTTAATAAATCAAATCAGTTTGTTAAAACCTGGTATGTTGACAGTGCCAAGGTATCCTGTAATCTGTGACAAAAGGATCAATAGAAGCTCATGAAAACATTACCACTGTGGGACAATATTGATTTTTGTTTTAGAAATACTTACTTAGTTCCTGAACCAAATCATTAAAATCAATGGAAAGTCCTCCACTGACTTAACTGGGCTTTGAGTCAGATACTTGGACTGACAATTTGTGATTCAGGTATTGTTTTTAGGTTTGACGTTGTAGAGCAGAATGGGGTCCTGATCCTTAATGGCAAGTTCCAGGCATGTGTGTGATGCAATAACAAGAAGTAGCTCCGGGAACAGTTCCATTGCATGGTTTTTCAGGAAATACAAATTTAGAAAGTTTGCATGATAGGCAAAAATTTAATCTCCCTCCATTATAACTGCTTCAGTTAGTGTGGCTTTGTTTTCAAACTTAAATCATTTCTTCTTCTGTCATGTTTAAACATAATATTTAAGTAATGCACCTTTCCATTAGAATAATTTCTGGAAGAATTTATAGCCTTCCAGGTAAAGGTCTGTGTAATGGGATTATAACCATAACAACTACACAATAGCATCATTAAGGGTACTTCAGTTGCATTTACTTTCCCAGTGCTTGAATTTATTGCTATACTGTAAAGTCTCTCTTCAGAAAAAATATGTTTAGCTCCATTTATAGAGCTGACTTAGCCTAGAGAGAGCTTGAGAGAGATTAGAAGTAAAATTATTTGAGATAGAATCAAAGAATTCCATCTTTTTAATTAGTCTGTTAAAGGCAGGAGCACCTAAAACAAATATTTAACTCTGTTGTTGAACACTACTGCCAAAGTCATAAAGAGGAAATTTATAGGGAGCTCTAAAGTCACTTGACAATTATTTCCTTGGGTTATGACTTCTTAAATTGCTGTTTATTGCCAATAGCACTACATTTCAACATAAATAGGATTCATGGGATTAGTGCACTGTCCTGGTAAAGATGTTTAATCTTCACTTTAAATGAAATATGGTAATTGAACCCCTTTCTTGTTGTGTAAGAAGTGCATTTAAACAAGGTTGGTTATTTTTATACACACTAATGAATCTCTAGCTAAAATACCTTTTTGGTCAGAAGCCAGGCTTGCCTTGTTACCTGATGTTCTCAGTAAATATAAAGCATGAGACGAAGACAGGGAAGAGGAAGGGAAATGCTCAAGTAAGAAAGAATACTGTTTAAAATACTTCATAATCAATGGAAATAAAAATGAGAGAAAGGAAAAAACCCAACCCTTGTCCACTAAGTAGTTTGAATGCCAGGGATTACCTCTCAGTTTTAGGATGAGCCCTTTCAAGCATAGTTAAAGAATGTTCATGATTCATAATGGGATTTGCTTTGTCGGAGACAAAACAATTCCAAAATGTCCAGGAAAAGGAGGGACCCAGTCTTGTTACTTCATTTCTACAGATTGCAAGATAGCAAGCATTTAAGATCATTTTAAACAGTTGAGTACATCACTGAGCATCTTGTTCTCAGAGTTTTTATAAGTCCCATGCCAAAGGCAGTCAACATCTTTGAGAGAGTTTCAAAAGCAATTTTTTGCTGAGCCTTTCACTTCTCCTTCATTAGCTACAGGGGTCATTGCAGCACTGTTTACAGGATGAACATACCATACCTGGGCATCTCCAGCACAAACTTTTCACCTAGGTTGGTTACATTTTTGGGGTGTGGAACTATTTTAACATTTGGTGATTTCAGCTAGTGAATTATGGAACCCTATTTTCACATCTTTGCTTTCCTCACTGTCAGGGTACAGTTGACTTGTATTTCTGGAAGGCATCAGAGGCTGCACATACACTAGGAGACTAATTTGGGTTTAATGACCTTTTCTGTGGCTCTGTGGACAAATGGCATAACACTGCTCCAATCCACACATACAGACAATCTCCTGCTGTACTGTATGGCCTCATTTTTTCTGAGGACCAAGCAGTGGCTTCTGCCCTGAAACATGCCCAGGCATTGCAATGAGGAAGGCTGGTTTTACAGGTTACAGCTGCCAATAAAACATAACAGACATTACAGGCCTGTGCCCTGTCCCGGTGCTCACCTCACATGGGTCCAGCCAGGCAGGTGACCATGAGCTCAGACCCAGCTATACCCAGGATAGTGGTAACCACTGTTCCCTGCAAGTACAAATTTTCAAAGGGTCAGAAAGTCAGAAATCCACCAACAGGCACCATTTCCCAAAGGGTGAACTAGGAAGGATTTGCTGAAGATGACCCGTTGCAGCCCCTGGTCCTAAATATCCCACCGGGTGAAGAACTTTCTCAGGGTCTTGAAACAAATTAAGCAGGCTCTCCTCCCTCAAAAAATTACTGAGTCAAGCCACGTAAAAAAAAAAAAAAAAAAAAAATATTTGCCCAATAATATTTAAAATCTCCCCACCCAACAGTGGGAGATCCCTGTGAGGCAGAAAAGGGAAGAATCAGAAGTAGTACAGCCTCTCCTTGCTGGGTAGAGAAGCCAAACCACCACATATCTCTGCAGCCTGAGTAGGGCACACCCTGGAGCTGGATTTGGGAGTTGTATGGTTTTCCCAAACTGAAGGACTCAGCAATAGAGGAAGTTCAGGGCAGGATGATCCTTGTAGGTCCCTTCCAAATCAGGCTATTTTATGATTCTATGATGATTCTGGCTAGTGTATTTACCTTTTGCTAATGGCAGAGCAGACCTAGTGAGATATTCCTCATTGCACTTGCTAGTTACTTTAAGCGTCCTTCACTGGCTACTGTCCAGAATTCAAGGATTGTGAGTTCTCTCTCCATATGGCATTTATGCAGTTAATCAAGGCCTATACCCACACATTCAGCCACCAGTTGTTAAAGTACTAGACACTCCCAATTTCTAGAGGTCTAGACAGGCTGTAAAAAAGGGAGTGTTTAGCAAGAGTCCTGGTTTTTATAGACTCGGGAACATCCTACTCACAAACTGGAATTAGAGAGATCTACACAAACAGGAGAACCCTCAAAAACCAAATCAACCTCACTTACTGATTCCTCAAAACAACTTTACAGGAAGATTTTGGAACAATGATTTGTGTGAAGAACATTTGTATGTTAACCACAAAAACTCTTGTCTAGCATAAAACCCCACATTTTCATAAATTAGATTGTACATAAACATACAGACCTAGATTTTCTATACATAGTTGACCAGATGTGAAATTACTCAGACAAGGACTACTGTCAAGCTCTTTAAAACTGTGGAACTAACTTTGAACTCCTTAATTTTGGTTTACATTCAATATTGAATCAAATATTAGGACCTCATCCACTACTTTGTTCATCCAATGCAACTGTTCCTATATAACGTAACACAAACCAGCTTGTATATGTTTTCAGAGGTCTTGTATCAATTATATACAATGTCACAATGCCACAGTAACCAATAACCATACCTGCCTTTGGCAAATATTCATCTAAGAATGATAAATGGGCCAAGGACTGAAAACTACATTATCTTACTCCAGTTTACTCAGTTTCTGGTATTCTCAGTGCTTCTGGAGCAGCTAACAACCATTCTAGTTTCCAGGGTTTGCATCTAGAAAAAAAATACTTAATTTTGGATGTCCAATTGGATTCAAGTTCAAAGTAATCTTTCATTCATCCTTAGAGCATACTGCAATGGAAATGCCTTCAAGCTCAAGTTCAGCCTTTTTATCTAAACTCATACTTTCTGATTGTAGATAGTTTTTCAAATAGCACTTAATAAAAAAGCGGACAATACTACAAAAAAATTTAAAACAGAATAATACAGTATCTGTATCAGTAATATATTTACACAGGCTATGACTCAAAGGATAGCTCAGTCATTGTCTAACGGTGAAGAAAAATGACTATCAGTGAGTGCAGCAGCTACTTAATAAAGAGCTTACTCATTTGCTTGAGAATAATTTTTAAAATCCAATTCCTGTTAAGCACAATGTAAACCATTACTTAGCAGTGTTATAATAAACTTCAATACTTGTCTTTTTTGAACTAGCAACTGACAGCTGTTGAGGAAACTGTGATGCAATTTTTTCCTGGGAATCCAATTACCTGCAAGACTTTCATTTTGCAATGTGTTTTGGTGAGTAGCTTGCTGCAAATAGTTTTGTTTGTATGGTTTGCATTTCTAACTACGGGCACATATGTCAAATCCAGGATTAAATATTATAAATTTTGTGCTTATTCGGTCCCTTCAAAAATTTGTATATTCAAAGTGGTAAGTCATGAAAAAAAGGCAATGTTAATAATTTGTTATTCATACCTACCAGCTATAATGATTTGATAAGATACATCACTGTCTCCTAATATCTTTTGACTGAAGAAGGACCATGGAACTTGATGTGGTCTTAATATAACAGCTGAGGATTCTTGTAGTGCTGAAAAATCCCAGTCAGTACCTGCCTCTGTACTACACTTATTCAATTCATTTTTGTAAATAAAGGTTCTAGAGAGCAAAAGTCCTTCATTAAAACTGACAAGTGTACTGATTAACCACTCCCCAGTCTAACAAAAATAATCTTCAAACCACTTCTGCAGTCAAGGTTACACCTGTGGCTACCTTCAGACAGTCATTTATTTCCCATCTTTCAAGTGCACTATTCTTTTGTGCATCTGGGAATACAGCTCTGTGTGTGCAGAAGAGTCAGAGTGGGTCATTGGACACTGAGTATGTGAGCTGGTAAGTTGATCTACAGAGCCAGGATCTATAAGCTTAGGATCATATCCTTCCTTCCCTACTTCAAATTAGAATCAGACACGTAGCATATACATGCACAGTGCAGTAACTCACACTGCTGGATAAAAGCATGAATATTATTGCTCAGGATTTGCTAATCTTTAGGTCTTAAAGAAAAATAAACAAATTTATGAATGTCTTACTGAAAATAATACATCTTCAGTGAATCACTATAAGAGCCCCACTGAAAATAGGCTGTCTAGCACATCCCATTCCATGTTAGCTGGCCAGGAGTGACACTGCCACAGCATGAAAACACACACACAAACACACACACACACACACACACACACACACTTGGGACTAGGATAATATACATCTCCAGAAACAAACACAACAGCTTGTTCTCCAGCAGGTTAAATCAAGATAAAAATAATTATTTGGGAAACACAAAACAAATTCTGTGGTTAATTAAATGTGGCAGCATTTTGTTGTTGCTCTTAAAGAACTTCTCTATGCTGACAAATGGCTCCAATCACCACAACATCAGAGCACTGCAGAAAAACAAATTATCTATTGAGAATCACAGAATATTCAGAGTTGAAAGGCATCCAATTTATACTAAATAACTTACCCAATATTAAACTGTAAATGAGAGGGAAAGAAGAAAATTGAACCCAGATTTCCTGAGTCCCAGCACAGGATCTTCTCCACAAGAAGACCCATGATTTGCACAAATTTATTTCTGGTACTTCTAGGTCTGATGAGGCTGGAAATATTCCAGCAAAAGAAGGAAGTAGACATGAATGTGAAAAATTAAACAAATATAAGTGTAACCAAACATTTTTGCAACCTCAGACTTGGTTTAAGTTGAGGACAAATGTTAGAAAGTTTTTTTCCAAAACAAGTGAATCTCTAAATGAAAGTCCACAACTTCTGATCTGAACTTCCTTTTAAAAGCAGGTTAATAACTGTACCTAAAATATGAAAGAGAATAAAGCAATTTAGGAAGTCAAACATTCAAGGTCCAATCTTAGGTTACTGCTGAACATAGTCTTATGCAGTATTGTTGCCCAAAATGTTGGATCTGCTGCCCGGGACACAAATTTCCTGACATCTCCATAAACTGGATCAGGGAATGAGAACAGCAGAAAATAACTTAGTTTTCTTGATGGATTTTTTTTCTTATTGTTTGTCTCTCTTGACTGGCTGACTGCTGGGTCAGACAACCATTCTCCAGGTGCAAGAAAAGCAGCAGAAAACTGTGGCACAAAGATTGAAGAGGGGCTGTGCTTTGTAGCAACATGTAGCTGCCACAACAAGTAGCTAATCTAACACCAAACCCCATTACGTGAGAGAAATTTCGTCACAGATTAAGGTGGCCATTTCTTTTATACAGGGATGAAGAAGGGCTTGTCTTCTTTCCTCTTATTTGCCTGAAATATTTTTCCACCATGACTGTGCAAATGTTGTGGTCTTCTGAGCAGCTACAACTTCAGTGGGATAGAGGAATCCGTCTCTGACAGAATCATTGACTCAAAACAGACACAAACTGAGATTGTGGATCTGCCATTAGACTATCTTGTAGGATAAATTCAGACCTGATTAGGCAGGAAAGTTATGGTCACACACATCTTGGCTAATCGGTTCCGTTTACACTTTTTTAAAAATTCAAACAAAAAAAACCTTGAACATTTACAGAAAGACTGTGTGCTCTGCTCTAAGTCATGGACCCCTACGTTTCTAACCAGGTACAAGGTTTCCTAAAATCAAGTTTATTATCTATTGGAAACACAGACAAAACTTTACACACATTGTATAGAAGCTCGTCTGCATACTCCACTGTAATTGCTTCAGCTTCTAGAAGGCAACAAATTGCTAAAATCCGTGGGTTTTGGTTTAGCACCAGGCTCCCAACAAGATGAAAACACCTCGTGGTAAATATAATAGCTAGCAGCCTGAACAATAGCAATTAGGACAACAGCCTAAATCCTGTGGTGTCTCTGGAAAACGTGTGAACAGTCTTGCTAGTGTAGTGATAAGAAGTTTAAATTAACATGCGTTAGCATCTCTGGAAGTCCTACCGCAGACCAAGCCAAAAAATCATTAAGGTGGTGCTTCTTCCTCTTGGTTGACCTTGGTTGGATTTAGGCAGAGCTTTACAGTTGACATCATTTTACACACTTTTCTGAGTAGACATATGTGGCCCTGAATCAGGACCAAAAAAAACCTAAATCAGACCATACCACCCCCCCAACANATAGATAGATAGATAGATAGATAGATAGATAGATAGATAGATATCCACAAAATAATCTATTTAAAGCCATCACCTTAATTGGAAAGATTAACCTAGTAATTCAATTGATTAGAGTTTTCATGCCCACTCAAGGCAATGAGTCCACAAGCCATACTGTCCAGAGAGGTGGACCCACTGTATATAGTGGGACACATAAGGTACCACTGCCTACTTGAATATTTAAGACTTTATAAATACAAAAAAAAAAAGGTAGTTGAGTTGTAGACTGCAGTTTTAGGGTAGTGTGAGGTTCCACAAAGCAGAACTACACAAAACTTCCAGTTTTCACTGTGCAAATGCGTGCATGTGAAAAACTACATGGCTCATTAGTAGCTGTAAACTTTTTTTCACAGCACTGATTATCCATATTGACTAACAAAGGAGGGTTAACCCCACATCAGTGAAAACCGAGGTACTCTTCAGGAGGCAACAGTGTCCATTTGCTTCCTGCAAAGTACTGTTACTTTCGAAGTAAAACTTTTGGAGCAGCAGGACTGCTTCTGGGGTGTGTTCCTTTCACTTTTGCTATATAATCAAACTGAAAGGGGAGGCAATTTTAACTTCTTAAAAAAAGAAATCCTTGGGTTTACGTGCTTTCCTGTTTTCCGGCCAACAGCGAGAGTTCATTCCTCACAAAGGACCGACAATACTCAAAATTATAGCACACAGTACTATGTCCTACATTATTCCAGAATTTCCTTAGCTCTACTGAGTGCTAGGGCCCACACATCCCTTCTGTGGAAAAAGCAGTGGGAGGCAGCAACTGAAGGCAGCAAGAAAAAAATGTGCCTCTCAGGATTTCCTTGGCATAGCAAGGCAGAGTAGAAAAGAGTGGAATTAGAAAACTGGATTACTTCCCAGCTTGCACTGAAGACAGGAGTCTGCCAGGGTGTGCCGGAAGAAGGAGTCATCCCTACAGGTTTGGGCTTTGGGGCCCCTTCCTTCAAATGGGATGGCTCTGCTCAGGTCACATTGCTGATTCGCTGCCCTAGCAGTTGCTTGATGGGATTTGCAGTAATCTCTTGATCATGTTCATCAACTCATACAGCAGTTAAAATAATGAGAAAAATGAGGAAAAAAACCCAAACCCTCAACTAGTTTATTTCCGTGTCTATATATAATAATAATATTTTTTCTTCTCAAGTAAGAAAAGAGTCATGAAGAAAGGAAAGACTCTTTTACTGCTAACTCAAACTCCTCCCCCCCCCGTATAGTACCAGCAGATTTTAATAATCAGAGAATGCTACATCATGGATATGAGAGTGGATACCATCTCAACTTCATATTCTCAGTCTCGCATCTATCATGTGATTAAAACACGCACCAGAAGTGTGTGGGAAGGAGCAGAAATGGACCTGAAGCTGCCGCTTCCCAGACTGGCTAGCGGGTCTCTCGCCCTGCAATGCTCAGACAATTATCAGCTAACATGAATCCAACTTGTGTTGAGCAAAAGGGACAACACAGTTAAGTAAGATACTGCAAAGGGTGTGGGAGAGGGTGATATTAAAAACCAGAGTCAGCGCAGAGGAGCTGTTGCTTAGAGCAGAAGTATTGCTACACAGTTTGAATAGACTTCCTGTGGCTGCCCTCAGAGACAACATCTGGCAATGGTGTACAGGAGAGGGAACTCCTCTGGCAAGGCTATAGAAAATAGAAACATAACCACAAAGGTGGGAGAGCAGGTTCATAACCTGCACCTAACTTCCTACAATAACTGTTGTTATTTGTTACAGTGTTGTCAAGCTTATTTCACACATAGCTGTCTAGATAACCATCCACCATTTCAGATTTGTGGTAAAAGTAGCCAGCTGAAAATACACGGATTGAAAATTTTAGAGTGCATTTTTGTAACATAAGCAGGCACTGCAGCAGGGTACACCAAAGTAATCCCATCTGGGTCTGGGTTTTTTGAGGGTTTTTTGATTGTAGAAGTAATATTTTTGGTTTTGTTGTAGTTTATATAGTAAAAACAGGCAAACCGTGTCACTTTTTAAAAAGTGATAAATTTAAAAACAAGAAGTGAAACAGTGCAGATACCTGAAACTACACCAATTGTGGTAGCTTTGCTACACTACCAACAGAAATAGTCCTGTCCTGTTTAGATAGACTTTGTTTTGCTACATGACTGCATATGCAGTGAAGTGATATCAAGTCCTGAGGGTCCATTCCTTTGATGAGTTAAGCACACAAAGGCCCACATTTTGATGCAATCTGATATCATATATTTAAGTCCTAGACAAACTGCAACTGTGAGGAAGTGATAAACAGAACTTCCTGCACAAAGCTGCCTGAGATAACACTTTCCATGGACTGGAAAAAAAGAGACATGATTGCTACAGAACTAAAAGGGAACTGTTCTTAATAAATAACCCTTTCTTTTTCACGTGGCTATTGCAAAAGCCAAAGCACAAGTGACTAAGAATCGTTAAGCTGCAAAGTGGTTCTACTCACACATTTCTGAAATGATTCTTTTGAGGAACTACACTTAATTCTTAGCTCCAGATCCACATTTTCCTACAGGCTCCTGTGTTGCTGCTGGGCCCCTGCAACTCAGAAACCTCCTAGCTAATATTTTTACTTACATTTTAAGGAAAATTTTAAAGAACACTAAACTAAAAAGTTTAGTCAAATGAAGAAGTAAGGAGAGATTGTTTAAAGAATAAGGCTAGATTGTCTTCATCAAGGGAAAAATCCTGTAGGAAACTTAATTAATTCCTTCTTATGGAATTTCCTCTTGATTTTGTATCAATGTCACCTTAAACCCCAAGAAAGTTAGTATATTTATAATTACTTTGAGTGAAAGTTAGTATATTTATAATTACTTTGAGTTCACTTTGTGAGTGCTTAAACAGCCAAGCTTTCCTCACACTGAAAGCTGTGGGGGAAATGAGCTTCAAATATGAATACTCAATATATACCAGAAGTTCTGGGTTTTAATTAGAATTTTAAAATATTTGAAATATGGAGGTGTTCCTTAATTAACAAACTGACTCAAGCACAAAATAAAAATCCATGGAAGTTAAAGGTCCAAAGCACATGCAATTTCTAATATAAAGTATCAAGGGTTCATAATAAGCTGTTCATCAGTTGTTAAGGGGCAGGGGTGCAGCAGCACTTGCAGAATAGACTCACTCATTGTCAAAAGCATAGATAAATCACTGAAGTTGCAGACAGCTCCTCTCACCTCACATGGTGATGTCCTAGATCCAGCCTTGGCATCGAGTCCTCCTTCTGAGACACCAGAAGGCTCCAGGCTCAGAACATCAAACTCAGTCCTGTTTAAAGAAAGAATCTTTGTTAACATTCACCAGTTCTGTGCATTTCTTTTTGCACTTGATGTTTATACTATTTTCTGAGAAGCTCAGACTGAGTTACAAGTCATGAGAGAAGCAATTGCAGTATATTAAAAATCAATCCAATGCTATCCATTGCTGAAGAGTTTAAAAAAAAAAGCTTCTGCTTCTATTGCAAGCTTGTGAAGAAATAAGGGAAATACAGTAATTGATTAATTTAATGTGACAGCTCTGTGGTGATATTCTCAAAGATCTGCCCTGTACAGTGCTTCTTAACACATGAAGAGATGTAATATCATTATTTCTCCTGGTCCCTTTTGTGCTCCACACATTGCTAGTCAGACCTAAACCCTAGCAGGGTCCAAGCAGTGAGCTATGATCAGAGCAGTCAGATGGCAGTAGCACAACAGTGCTGAGCCCAGGCAAACCAAGAGAGAGCTATGAAGAGCTTTCAGCCTCTGAAATACCAATTTATTAAGAACAAAACATCTTTTCAGCAGCCTTTTTATTTGGACCACTTGGGTTAGAGCAGAGCCGCACCAATGGGGCACCAGTCTCAGGAGTAATCTGTGCGTCAGGCAGGAAGGAGAAAGAGAATCAGATTTTACTCTGAAAAAAATGGTAAATGGAAGCACAGTCCAATGATTGCTGATAACTATGCTGTCTGAGTAAGTAGCTGCAGAAAATACCAGGCCTAACCATTATTTTTCTGATAGCCTTTAAGCCATACACTCAGGCAAAGAACCAAATGCTGTGGATGACTACAGGCTTCTTATGATTTCTAAGACAGTAACTGCCACGGTGGCAGTAACAGGTAAAACATTTTTTAAAAAATTTAAAATTTAAATACATAAGTGCTTGTTAATTTTAGCCTAGTTCTATTGTTTCTACAGTATATTATAAATATGGAAACTCACTTATTTGTAATCTAATTCAAAATTGATTGTTTTCCCTTTAATCTTACATATTTAGTAATTTTATTCTGAGCTCTTCTATGTTCCCTCCCTTGGAGGGATTCCTCTTGCAGATAAATTACTGTAATCAGTAAGATAGCACTTCTTATTTTTTAGGTGCAAGTTGGTTTTGAATAAAAAATAATCAAATTACTTTTCTTCATGAACTCAAGGGCCACTTTTTCACTTGGGAACTGTAGTAAAAATTATTGAACAAACATTTTTATCATTGTCAAAACAAATTTCATTTTCATTACACTAAGTTATCTTGAAACCAATATTTAGTATAACACTTTAGTGACTAGCTTATTTTTACTTAGATAGCCTGATGATAAGCACCTTAGAAAAAACAAAAATAGGCAGTAGACCTAACTATAAGTAGCAAACATTCTCAGTCTGCTCCTCCTTTACTATGAATACAACTGAAAGTCTTCACATTGGGCTTGAGTTCTTTATCTTGGCTATGAATTAATTATTGATTTTTCAATTGCAAAAACAAGCCTGCTGAGCAGACACTTGTGACTACAGAAAGAGTGCTCATCTGATGTGAATCAGTGGATGGAGAAATATTGTGCGTCAGCAACTGATACTTAAAAGAAATAAAATGTCACTTAAATACTGTAAAAACAACAAACCAAAACCCATTTGATTTTTCGTGCTGCAAATGGGACACTGTGCCAACTTTACTCTACATAACAAGTCTCAAAAACCTCTCCTGGGAATGTTTATATTGTGTTTCTATCCAGGCTTCATATTTGCTTTGAATTGTGACAACAGTTTGACCGTTTTCATGTTAAAAGCTTCCTGCCTTTGTCGTGAAAGGAGCTTTTCATCAATATCAACAGATAACGGTCATAACAGGAATTTAGGAATACTGCTGCAAACTGATCACCTACCTGGAAGTGCTTGCACCCCAGCACCATCCCTACATGCCCCTCAGTCCATGTCTTCAGCAAGTGCCAGTCCCTAACCCCTACTGAGAGAAAGCTGGCCCAAATCCTGCTACAGCTGCCCCTCTGGGAGGACACAAGGGCCTGGCAGGGGGTGCTGGCTGAGTCTGGAAGTGTAAGGACAAAGAGAGATGGGGAGAGGAGAGAAGAACATGGAAAGGGAATCTGGGTGCAAGGACAGCAGGAAAAGGGCTCTGCTAAGATGCTCTTGGAAATCCTATCTCACACTCCAGCCTGTCTTGGTCAGTTACTTGTAGTTATGAAGGTTATTCTTTCAAATATAATCTAACAGAGGACTTCAGAATGGACTGTAAGATCTGTCCTGCTAATCTTAATTGTACATTTCATACCCCCTAGGAATGGAGGAGAAGTTATGATAATATAAAGCTAGCTATGCTATCCGTTACAACAGACATGTATGCATTTAAAACTTTTGGAAAATATATTATTACTTTTCATTTCTAGTATGATAGAATAAGAACTTTCACAAGCGCACTCAGGTCCTATACAGTATGAAAAGCAACAAAACATTTTAAAGAGGTTTTTATGTACCTAAATACAAAAACACTTGTGTACATAAACAGAAAAATCTTAGATATGAAATTCTCATACACATATTCACATACCAGTTTGTGGTTTAATTTTTTATATTGAGCACTGCAGAGCCGCTTACTGTTTCTACCACCCCCCAAGTCAAGTAAACTATTCATGGAGTAATTTGGTTTACATATTGGATATATTCCATATTTTGGAATATATTGTCTTTCACTTATGGAAAATTCTTCTAGAAAGATAAGATCGAAATAATAACAACTGATCAGGCAGAAGTCACAGTGTCTTTGCCTAGAAGAATTAGTAATCTCAAAACTTCATTGCAATGAAGAGAAATCAGAAAGTATGATTTGCCTTTTAGGTTGTTTTAGTTGAGTAACAAATAGACTGAACTTCCTTTTTTTTTTTTTTCAAAGTGTAGTCAAATAGTGATTATGCAAAGTGTACAATACTAAACAGCTAATTAAACAGCAACCCCAAGACTTTACAGCTGACTAAGCTGCTTAACAATAATGAAAAAATAAATTAAAAAAAAAAAAGCCAGAAAACCTGTGCCTTGAGTACAAGTTAAAAAACCCTCCTAACTCATCAGCTTCTCCAGCAATTCATGTCTCTACATATTTTTATCTGTGCAAAAAACTAACATCTACAGGATTCAGTATATTTTTCTGTCAGAAGACTTTCTGTCTGAAGCTCCCAGGGGACACAGTCTATTTCCTAATCAAGAAAGTAAACCATCAAGAAAGTAAAAGAATAATGCAAACTACTGTGATACAACTCAGCTCTCCAGTATTTTCATTCAGGAATAAAACCTAATTACGTCACACTGAAGAAACGAAAGCATCTCGAACTTTTCCAAAGGGCATTTTAAGATGACCTTTGAGTTGTGTGTACTTTCTTTCCATCAGATATGCACATAAAATAGAACAAAATATTATAAAATAAATTTGTATAAGATTCACATATTTTGGGAGACATGGCAGGATCTCCTGATATAACTACAAGGTAAAAGACAAAATTTTGAACTTTCTGGGTTTAGAGAACTCTTCAGCACAGTGAAAAAGCATACTCAAAAACTGATGCATTTGTCTACGCCTCCTAAGCAGTGACTCTGATAACGTTACCACAGACTTATTCTGGCAAAGCCAAGAGTAGTGGCAGGGTTTGTTTTTAATGCCTACTTGAAAAGTTCTGTGATTCTCTGGACACTGATCATTTAAGTGCAATTTCTTTAAACTTCAGTTGAAAGCTACCAACTGAGGTCTTATAGTACTTTTTCATCTTTTTTTGAAACTTGAAGAGAATCTGAAGTGAATTAATTCTTGGTCAAGCACCACATTAGTCGGTCACAGAAGGTTAGACCCTCAACAACATAATTGAGTGCCTTTAGCTGTTCATTACACACACTAATGGACACACTGCAGCAGATTTTTTTAAAAATCGGTTGCGAGACTGTTTTTTTCCAGCTCCCCTTATTGTAGGCAGCTGCATTCAGTGCTGCATTCTGAACAAAAGCTGGTGAACATCACACAAACAGGCACCTAAAGGGTACATGGTTCTTGGAAGAAAACCCTACCACTCTCTCTTACTTAACTTCTTGTCTGGAGGTTAATAACCACTTAGTTATTCAATCCATTTTATCAATTTCATTTTCAGAAACCTTTTAGCATTTTTTCAAACCTTTTCTCTACATTTGCATATGTTTAAGGGTGCACTACTTTATGATGCAGGTCACCCGTACCTGTTGGGATCCATACACTTTTAAACAAGCAAAAATAATTAAGAAAAAATACTCCAGTAATAAAAAAGACAATTTAATGTTTTTCCCAATTTTTATGATAGAAATACCACTTCGTATAATGGGCGCTATTGCTAGATTTTTTACTTTAACAGCCGGGAATGCTGACTCAAGTATTTAGTTTGTATTATCCTGTTATCTGGGAGTGGGGTCCTCAATAGTACAGAAAACAATGTGAGACATTCTTGATACTCTATTTAACTTACTTCACTATGTCTCCAAGGTGTTAAGTGAAGTCTGTCACTGTCCCAGAAAAGTTCCTTAAGTCTGTGGCTTTCACAAACTTATATAACTCATTTATCTTCCAATTCACCAGAGGATTACAGAAGACCTCAGGCGAGTCCTAGCTTTTAATGAGCTTACCCAGAGCACAGGGCTGAGATATCAAGCTTGCTCCTTCTCTGGGAGGCCGTGGTTCAGGCAGGGATACAAAGAAAACTGCATCAGTTAGACCTGCTTCCCTTCTACCTCTAGTCAGAGAGTCACAAAAAGGCTGACTATAAGATTTCTGCAAATCATTGTTTCCTAAACATGGTGGGTCATTGAATTTCAACTAACCCACAGCGTCAAATTTTGACCTGTGCTGAAGGTTAAGATGCATAGTTAACAAACATTGTGAGGTTGTGTCCCTCAAAGGGCTCTCTGAGGTTACCTACCATTACCTGAAGAAGCTTTGCTGAAAGTTAGGCTTTCCACTAAATTTAAGGTAACCTAAATGCATGTCATGACTGAAAGAGACAGCCCTGTCCCTGCTCAGATGAAAATTCTGAGTGTGCCTCTTCTGAGCATAAGCAGTCATGAAACTATTTAGCCAGTTAGATCAGGGAACTTCTGCTGAAAATTAACTTGAAATACAAATAAAGTGGTTAGTTTTCATTAGCATGAGTTTTCACAAAGTGTGTGGGAACAATGACTTGGCGGAGAGAAGGGCTAGAAAGATCATTCTGGCTGCAAGTTCTTCAAGCGATGGTGGTACCATCAGGAGGGGACTGAGCTTCAGCAGGTCTAGCAGGAGGTCTTTGCAATGACTTAAAACTGCGTTGTTTTGAAATAGTGTGTTTACCATATGTTTCTATGCTGCCTCCTGCTGAGGATGCTAAAGAGCTCAGCAAAGCTTACAAACAGCTCCTTGGTTGGTATTATCACTCCTGGTTTACAGAACTGAGGATGTGGACAGAGCTTCGATGGTTTGCCTGAAGCAAAAAAGCAAGTCAGTGGAAGAGAGATAGAAAAACAAAGCCACTGATCCTTGATTCCCACCACTATGTTAATTAATAAATCAATTGTGACCAACATGCAGAACATTCACAAATGCCCCCTGAGCATTTACCAGCAAGTTAGGCAAATAAGCAGCTGCTTAGCCACACCAGTGCTTGCTTGGCTGCACAGGCAGAGAACAGCAGAGCACACAGGACCAGCACCCATGGGGCGCTGCACCCTGCAAGTCTGGTGAGAACAAACAAGGGTAGACACCCGGGAGAGGCACAAGGTAGGATTTAGACATCGATACAAGCCTAACAGACTTTAACATCAGGTTAACATATTGAGTGTGAAGAGTGTTGGCTGGTCTCAACCCTGTCCTGTCCACAGTGGGGCTCTGCAACCTGCACAGGACCTTGCTGGTCATGAAATGCAGGAGGGAGCCACTGTTTTGTTATCCCTGACAAGTCAAGAAGAGTGTGCATAGCCCTGTGTGCCTGTTAAGTTATACCACTCCCAGCTCGGAACTACAACTACGATGTCATTGAAGGAGGAAGAAGTATTTTATTTTATTCTGCTTTACAAACGCACATTACATAGGGTTAAAAAAATCTTTGTCATGGCTTCAGAGTCTAGAAGAACTCATGCAAAAAGATATATTGCAACCTCCGGTTTTCCTTTGAGCCTTATGTGGAAAGCAATGCTTTACTGCTCTGTATAAAGTAGTAAAAATCAGATTAACACCCAATTTAGCATAGCAATTCTAACCCTGCACTTCTGACTTTCCTTCAATCCACTTTGTATTGACACGAAGGATGGCACACACTGTGGATATTCAGATCTCACTTGTTCAATAGGCAGTTGCTAGTTGGCTGTTAAGTATTTTTGTCTTGTTGTTTTATAGCCTCCACTACAAGTGAAAAAGATGCTTCTGCCCTTGAAACCATGAAGACTGCATAGTTAGCATGGGCCTTTGAGGTGACACCAGAGAGGTACGTAGGGCTGATGAGCACAAAGCAACTGGATTCACCAAGTGAGATTTGGTGTGCACTGACACATTTTCATCTATCTTATGTGTTAATAGTAGTGTTTGTAAGTATTTTTTTCTTTTTGCAGAATTCATCTTAACAGCTTAATGTATTAAATTCCATTTTTACCTCTCAAAAATTTCCAGCTAAGAACCTGGTTATTTATAACATACACTTAATTTAAAATAAAAGGTCCAAACTCTTTCTTTAGCAAGCTCCAAATAAGCCAGATTTCATTAATCCAAACTTTGGGCAATGTCTACTGCTCATTTTTGAAAAAAAAATATCATGTACAAAAATGACTTGGACAAAACAGAGGCATTTAAACTTTAAAGTGTGTAATCCAGCTTCTTCCCCTAACACGGGGACCAGATTTAATTTCTCTGGCATTGATCCTTTGCCGCCTGTATGAGCAGGCAGGCCTTTCCCAATGTAACCACTACTACCTGCCTCAATGTATTTTAAGTATCTGGTCTCACTGGTTGTCTAGCTGTATTTTACTTCCTGTAAGCACTTCTAACCATTAATAGAAATGCTGTTCAATTGACCCAGAAAGGTGACTCATCAGAATCAGGTTTTTCTGTGAGGACAACACAACAGAACAACAGTGATGGCAGCCACAGAGGACAGGGACACAACCACAGAACAAACCTGTGGGCTCAGATGACATATGGCTTCAGGGTTTCCTTGTGTTCAGCTCATCCACAGGGGGTCACAGTGGACACGCACATCTGTGGTTGTTCTTGTTCTGCCTTGGCCAAAGCCCTGGGGTGGGAGCACTGACAAAGATGGGACAGAAGTTCCTCAGAGGAGAAGGGTAACCTGTGGCCTGGCAGACATCAATTTAGTCCTTCAACACTTTCCAGATTCCAGGGGAACACCAGCCCAGAGATCTTAATCAAGGAAGCATCTGGATATCCAATTTTAATGCCAGACAGCCTTTGCCAACCAGCTGCCATGCCAAGTGCTTCCTCCCAGTTCCTGTACCAGGACATGTGTGAAACTGACTCATGACATTTCAACAAAATAAGGTCATGAAAGGGAGTTGAGCAACGTTTGAAACATTCACTGGGCATGCATATATCCATTGAAAGTCGACATTATGTTAGGAGGGTTTTTCCCAGACAGAAATTGGGGCTGGAAATGTAGCTCCAACCTCCCATCAGTGTCACAGGATTTAGCAGCTCCTCTTTCTTTAAGTTTCCAGCTGCATATACCCCAGGCACAGGCATTAGCAAACATCATGAGAGATGTCACAATAGTAAATAATCTGTACTAATTATGGAACTTTATAAAGCAAAATAAAGACAGAAAGAGTAATAATTTCCTGTGTGGTTTTATCCTCTGAACTTTCTAGAGTTGGTAGAACTGGCCTTTTTACAGGTATTTTCTTACAGGCAGCTTGATTTCAGTTGCATCAGCACAAATTCAGAATAAACAACTCAGAAACAGTGGAGGAGCTTTGTGCTTCCACTACCATGACCAGGAGCAGAACATAACCCACTGAAGGACATCCTAAGCCAGACTTGGGAAATGCTTAGAAGATCAACACAACCAACTTCTTCCAGACAGGAGTGCCTCCTCCATACCATAAACAATATATTAAAGGCAACTTCCTAAAACCTTTCCTGGAAAGACATTTATGTCATAGTTACAGGCATTTCCCCAACATTTTCATCTTTGTTCTTTCAATCTTTGATAGTGTGGGAAGGAAATCAGACAGCTTGTGGATATTGCTGCTACCCTTCAACTCTACTGATAATAGTTGTGGAAACATATGCAGAAGAATAACTTCCTGAATGAAACAATATTTAACGCATATAGATGCCTTTGTTCTTGTTGCCTGAAGAATGTATAGTTATACAAAACTATAGTGACTTTTACATGACCACTAGGATGTGTGAATGCTCTCTTTGGAAAAAGAAAAGCAGCCAGATCAGGTGGGTTTTTTCCAGATAGGACAAGCTCCATTCTTCTTAAGCCAGTTGTATCATAACAGGAGGTATTACTCATTTTAAATTTGATGCTGAATAATTTTACAAAAAACTATGATGAAGAGTGGACAGAACTTTCCCCTTTTATTTCATGATCTTGAACAGACTTTTCAGAAGAAGCCAATGCGTCACCAGTTGAAACACATGCAGTCTCAGAATTGATGACTTGGGGCTTTGATATTTCAGTTCCCACAATTATAGAGAATCAACATGATTTTTTTTGACTCAGGCATAAATTTACCCAAGTGTTTAGACTTCATAATTTTCTAAGACAGTAATAACTCAGGAACATAAAAATGATCATATTGAGTCAGATCAAAACTCCACATAAGCAAGTATCCTCCAGTAGTTACCAATTGTGCTGGATTAAGAAAGAGAGCAAGAACAAAATGTAGGGGGCAGGAGGAGGACCAAAACAGAGGAAGGTGAAACAACCTCTTGCAACTGCATACACTTAGCTACTTAATTCATCAGAAAAGCTAAAGAACATGAACCTAAACACTGCTCCTCATAGAAGGTCTGCAGAAGGAAAGCAAGGGATCAAACTGGGCCAGAGGAAGTAAATTAAGAACATAGAGACAACAGGTGTTCCTTATTTTTATTTGTGGTAGGCAAGTACTAGGATTGTCATTTCCTGAAGCAGAATTCAGACCATGATTTATAAGAAATAGCTTTTCCCTCCTCTATGCTGGAACATAGAGATTACTATATGCTTGCATTTCACCTCTACTGTATATTTAAAAATTTTATTTTCTAGGCCACATGATTTTGACCTTGCACATGTTAATGCAAAGTACTGTCATCATGCCTTTGTAATTTCAATAGATAGAAAATTGACAGTTCTGATGCTACATAATGGGTTAAAATTTTCCCCTTCCAAGCCAGTATTTAAGACTGTTATCCAATACATCTGAACAAAATTACTTGAAGCTGACATTGAATGGAGACAAAGCATGCTAATCACTTTTTCCACATTTTAGTATATATATGTAGTATTTAAAATGAAGCTTTTTTTTTTACTTTAGTAGAGTATTTCTTTGCTTCAAACACTCTTTTTATTCACTTTATTTCTCCTCTGGCTGGCAAGGTTAAGAGAAGTCTTTGGTTTCTTACATCAGACATGGCAAATTTCAAGCACAAATATTCTAATTCTCCTCACTCTACACACCTTTCATCGTTACTCACCCTAGTCCTTCGTCTGAATTAGTAGCATCTGATATTTTTTAAAAAATTAAATGCAGCAGAAATTAGGCCTGCAGATTTCAATCAACAGTGTTTTGAGGTACATTATGCCATATCAGAGAAGCATACTAGAGTTTCCGTTTTAACAAAACCAGTGGCCTTTATTTCATTTATTTCAGTGTAAAATGGCAAGGACATCATCCTACCTGTTTCTTCATCCTTCCAGCTGCCTGGATAAACAGTAAGCATCTACAAGATAAGGAATGTGAGAAACAGTTTCTCTTGGTGTTTAATCTAAGAAGCAAAGTAAAAAATAACTCTTCTGTATTAAACACATTGGCTTTGAAGTTTGAACAAACCTGAGTGTTTTTTAAATTGAAATCTGTAAAACAGCATGATGACTGATCCTTTCCTCTTTCTGAGTATGCCTAAGATTCTAACCTTAATTTATATTTATAATTTTATTCTAAATCTAAATCTAAGAATGTTTCTTCCTTTGGTTTCCTGACTGGAAGACTGAGCTGTGTTATTAGAGGGATGAGACATCACTGACAGTCAAATCTCCAGGACCAGGCCAGAATGGCCTTCTCCACCAGGTAGGCAAGAAAGGATTTTATTCTGAAATTCAGTGGATGCAGTTAGACCAAAAACAAATACTTCTGAAAATCTCGTTCTAGTTGAGGTATTTCATCTTCTGTTTTGCTCTATTACATAAGTACATAGAGGTTTGGGGTTTGGTACTGCACTTGCCCCTTCTAAATGGCAGTTATGTAAATAATACACCAGTCAACCACCACACTGGTCCACCAGCCACAGGTACAGCACCAGCAGCAGGAGTTGTGTGGGAAATGAAAGGAGTCAAAAAGTCAAAAAAGAAGCTGGGTAAGTTTAGTGCAATTTCTTTTACATCCCCAGTGATATATACACAGATATATATAAGGATATCATGATGCTTGAGAGAACAGAAGACTAAATTTGATGAGTTAGTAGAGTTCTTCCTGCCTTTGGTTTGTGGTTTTTGGGGGTGTCTCCACCCATAACACTGTCCCATAAAAGCTGTGGCCAGGGCAACCCTGAGAACCGTGCATGTGAACAGGAGCATCTTCAGCATATTAGAGGACTTCAAAGCACAACATTCACCATTTCCATTAACAATGTTAAAACTGTGAGTTCCCGTTTCAGAAAAGTCAGAAAATTGAGAAAGGCGTGTTTGTTTTACACATCACATAGGTTCTTACTGGCATTCTGATTCTTTTAGTCCTGTAGCTGCACATTTTCTAATTTCTCTTTGACAATGTTACAGGGTCTTAGGACTTTTTTTTTTTTAATTAAAGAAAAACCAGATTATAACATAACAGCAAGAACCGAGGCTGAAAACGAGCTCTCAAACCTCGTGCAATAAGCAATGCACTGCAAAGAGTTGGCGAGATCTCTGCTGTGCGACCCTGGGCAAGTCTGTGCCTTTTTGCTCCCTTTCTGCTGAGTAAATAGATGCCAGACGGGCAACTCTCTGTGTACCCATCTCACACATGAAAGCTGCTGAGACAGTGAGATCACAGAGACCTTTGCTTTGGTGTCATCATCCTGGAAAGACAGAAGTACTGAATCAAAGGCACCAGGTCTTTCATGTGAATAAAGTGCTGATCCCACAAGCTCTGAGGCCTCTGCTGACTGGCACTGCTGAGCATGGAACAGCTGCCTTTGCACCAGGTCAGCAAACAAAAGGTGCTGTTCCAGTGGTCCCAGAGACTGATGCCACCTCTGCAGGTTCCCATGAGAATGTCAATCTCTACAATACCACAGGTTCAACCCATCACAAAGGTAATTTTGCCCTGATAATGACACAGAAACATGAGTTGTATTAGGGAATTTGTAGCTCCAATTTCTGGGCCTGCAGCACAGAAGCAAGGCAGCTACCTAGGCTTGTCAGACACGTATCGCTAGAGCTAGTGTTGGTAGGAGGGCAGCTCTTTTTATTGCTTTTCAGCTAAACAGATGACTACATTTCCTAGATGGAGGAGGACTGCAGGACTGCTCTTGGCCCCCAGAGCATCTCTGCCCATCTTTCTAGGCTCTGCAGGGAGGACAGGCTGCCTGACACCCCTCAGTGCTGCCACAGCATCCAACTAGGGCAGAGCCTCTGTGCCCCTGGGGACAGTGTGGAGGGCGGAAGGGTGGGCCCAGGGAAGGAAGGAGTGGGTGGACTGCAAGTACATAGAAATATGTATGATTCTCCTCCCTCCTTCTAGTGGGTCTTACTGGGGAAATTGTTTTAATTTGTTTGCATTTGTCTTTTCATTACTGTCTTCCCGATTTCGATAAAACTAGTAACACTCCCATTCTGTAGGAAGAGCCTAGTGAAATGGAAGGGACCAAGGGAGAACCAAGGGAGTCTCATTTTTAACTCCTAAGGCTGTCCCAGGTATCCCAGCAGTGCTACAGCAGAGCCAGCAGAGGAGTGACACAGTACCCACTTCTGAAACCAGGAAGAAAGATGCAGGTGGATTAGAAATTAGTAGTTCTGCTGTATTTACAACATTAAACATAATTTCAACTTTACAACGGAAGTGTGGCACAGTATCTGTATAACTTTAGAATCTGCCCTGTTCTGAAGGAATGGTTGGAGACATTTCATACCCAGGCTTCCATCACCTCAGGCAACCACGGTTAAGGGTGGCTTTAGTCACCTCAGACACACTTACAGTTGGGCCACTGAGCATATCCACTCTTCCCAGGGAAAATGGCAAGTAATGCATTAGAAGTCATTAGGCATAATGACATTACCGATGCAGATGTTTCACTAAAAGGGTACTCACACTGGCATATCTGTATGATATAAAAGAGCTAGGGTGCAGGGTAACATCTTGTGCATTCTTACAACCCCACCTGGCTGACCCTGTAGGTCAGGGTCAAAGTTTGGACAGACCTAAAAGGAGAGAGTACAAGGGACACTGGGGCTGGAAAATGGATGCCCACTGCATCATTACAGGGCACCAACTTGGCTGCCTCAACTCCTTTTGAAGCTGGGACACTCAGGAGATTGAGAACTCCACTGGAGAACCAACATCCCATTAGGGTTTGGGTCAGGCTTAGTTGTTGAATTAGGGCTAGGGGGTTCAGAGAGCCACAGAGTCTACAGCTCCAGGAACAATGGTTCTGGTAAAGGCATGTCAGGAGGATCACAGCAGGCCACCAACATTGCTGCCTCAACACTTCTGCAATTTGGGCCACCCATGGCCACGGGGCCCTCAGGGGCAGCATCAAGGCACTAGTCGGCTTGGGGTTCAGAAAGCCAGAAAGCCCAGAGTGCAAGGGAGACTGGGGCTGCAAAAGGCATGCCAAGGGGTTCACAGGAGCCCACTAACGAGTCTATATCCACGCTTTTCCAGGCTGGGCCAACCATTGAAATGGGGACCTCAGCCACAGCATTACCTTCAGGCCTCTGTCTAGAAAATCCTTTGGAATCATCTTATCTGCTCAGCAGAAACTGTATTATTTGGTCCATATCAATTTTGCCATTTTTTGTAAAAAATATTTTTTTCTTGCTACCTGTTCAAAAAAGCAAATTTTTAAAAATGCCAAGTCAATGGGGAAAAAACGTCTCTAAGGAGAAGAAACTCAAAATCAGGGGAAACCCCCCAGAAGTTCACTGGTAGTTTTAACTCCAGTTTCTACTACCTTGACAGAAACAATGCTTTATTTAGATACTTGTTGGCCAGTCAGTCAATTTTAACTATTTTTGTACCATCAAACCATGATTTATAATCTGGAACTTATGTACTGTAATACAATCAAATGAACTTTAAAGATCATTATAAAATGACCAAAACCAAAGGTTTTAAGGAAAAGACAACCCCTCTCCATAGCAGCACAAGTGCTACAGGAGGCAGCTGTAATGGCATAAATGGACAGTTTATCAGCTTTCTCCCAGGGACTGACAAAATCATGTCAAATGAGGCATTAAAGCCCTAGTTTTGAAAACTGTGATAAATACCAGCCAATCTGCTGACAGAATATAGAGCGAGTCAAATATTTAGTTTGCATTAAATCTAAATCCAACACCAGAGCATTTCCTCTTGATTAAAAAGGATAAAATGTACATGTTATTTTATGCTCCAGTTCCCACATCTGATGAATGCTCAACATTTGGAGCTCTTTCTGACATTACAAATGTGTTAGTAAACATGTCAAGGAAAGGGGGGAGGCACCAGGGAAACAAGTGCAAAATCTATATGCTTAATTCATATTCCTCCATTTGCAGTGGCTAATACGTTATTGCACAGACTATTTGCAGACACTTGCCCTGCCAGTGAGCAGCTAACTTCCCTGATTGCTTGTATAAACAGTCTTCCAGATCAGAAGACAGACGTTGCAAGAGAGTACATAGCTAATTTAGTTTTAGTATCATTAGGAATTAAAAGCAGGTCATTAATAGATTCACTGTAAATGTTGGCTAGGCAATAGAAGCATTGGATGATATGACTATTAAAAGCCTTAATATTTGTGAGTATTCATATGAAAAGGTTTATTACCTTGGGAATAAGATGTACATAACTGGAGAAAAGATTACTGCTGAGCTAAAATAAAATAAAATACTTCAGTCTTTTTGTATCATATATTACTGATCCTAGTGGGCAAGAGGAAATTCTGCTTTTAAATGTATTCATATTTATAGACAAGTTAATGACTTACTCATGTCTAGAAATAGAATGAAACAAATCCTCATGAAGCACTGAAATATCTTCATTCATTATACATTATATTCCCAGCATTATGCCTTAGCTGATTTCTTGGAAGACAGAAGTTTGAGAAACGTGTTTTATTGCCAAATACTATGACTTCACACTCTCGTAGTTTCAAAATGCACTGCACTGTGATTGCTTCTTTTCTAGAGAATATGTTTTAGAAAACTGTATAAGATGGCATGAGCTCAACTCAACTGAAAAAGCAATAAGACACAAAATAAGTAAACACCTGCCACCTTCATTTTAGGAACTGTGTTGGTTTATTTGTTAGGAAAAAGATCTCTCTAGGCTGACACTCCTAGATAAGTCTGACACATAAATCAACATTAAGTACAACCTTCAGGATTTGGTAGCTCATGATACCAGAAAAATAGTTCTTCATACTCTGGAAAAGATGAAAAATCACTGAAAATAAATACAGAAGAAAAAAACAAATACACACAAAATCCCACAACAAACAATAAACAAAAATCAAAACTAAGTTCAGAATTAAATACTTATGATATCTAAGGAAATTACACCCTGATTCTTCTCCTATTCTATTTTGAAAAAGAATGGCTTTATCTATGAAATGGATAGCCATGTATCAGCGTGCAACCTTCAGAGTGCAGGTTACAAGGTATTTTGCACTTAAGCTGCAGGAGCTTTAATGCCAGTCAGATACCCCAAAAGTTGTTTACCAACAGCAGCAAGGCAACCTTTGAGGGTGCACAGCTCTGCAAGGGGGATGATGATGGCACACAGAAGTAATATTCTTGAACAATTCACTCTTTTGATGGATCGTTGCTTTTATTCTGTTTCCTCATTTTTTTATCTCAAAACCACAAAGACCATGAGCAGAAAGATAATTCAGAACAATTCTGCAAATATTTGGCCCTGGGCACTTTCCTGAGCTGGCTATTCCCAGAGCTTCTCTCTGCAGGACCTCCTGTCATACAGGGCCCTGCTAAGAGAAGAGCCTCCCAGGCTCCTATTTTCAGGATGTCTCTCCTGACCCACTTTACAAGTAGGAAGTCAACCCAACATTGATAGCAGCTATCATCAACAAATGCCTTTGAATCAGTGTTTAAAACGGTTTCATTGTTCCTGTAAACAAATCACAGCCAACTTTGCTACCAGAAACTACAAGAGTAAACCAAGTTACATAGTCTCTACTCCTTCCAAAATTTGTGTTATTTAATCTTGAGGAATATTTAATGGTTGCAGCATCATTTCGGACAGACAAGCTGATCACAGTAACACTGGCACAACAACTTGTCTGGTTTGACAGTATGAGTGAGTCATAGAGTGGCTCTACACAGAAGCAGAACTCTTGCCATTTAGGCTTTGGAAAGGGCTTTTATATAATTGTGTAAATGTTGATCACCTACCTTTTCTGGGACAGTCATCTTGCAAAATAAAAATGTGTTAACCTGAAGGAATGTATTCTTGTAATGTTTGGAAATACATAAAATGCCACTGATTAGTAACAGTGCTTATGTCAGTACCATACACACCATGGCATAGAGAATCCAGGCAGTGCCAAGCATAGCCCTTTATCAGCAACTTCCAATTTAATAAGATGAGGCACAGGACAAATTGTCCTTGCTGCTCTGGAGTCTTCAGAGCATCGTTACCTTGTGCTGCTATGTTGGCATCTTCAGCATCTTCACAGCATGGACCTTCTTCCTCCACAGGGATGCCAAATGCTGTCTTAGTTTACATTTATCCTTAAAAAACCTCTGTTCTCTGCCAGGTTACTAAATAACTTCTTACATTTATATTTGAAACAGCTTTCGTGTCAAAAAGTTGCTATTTTTTTCTTACATTTTCCATTCTGTTGATAAGGTTTGAATATTTAGACAAAATCTTAATGTAATCAGAAGTCTAAGCTTCTTTTAAGCAAACATAAAAACACATTTTATATCCATCTTTGCCTTTACATACCTGATGCATGATAGTCATTCGAGATCTCTCACATGGAGAAAGCTTACTGGGATGCTAAAAATATCAGATGTTTACACTTGTAAATCACCATTAGCAAATGATTTTCCTAATGCTTTAGACAATATAGTAGCAAAGTGCATCTGCTTTAGCCAGAATGGTATTTTAGTGATTTTTAAGAACTTAATGAGAGCAGGTAATTGACTAGTGAAGCTAAAAATTTTACCTTCAATTAAACAATCAACAGCTCAGTACATCAACATAATCATCTTCGTCCCTCCACCTCTCTCTTATTAAATCAATATGTGGGTAGCAGGTGTCTAAGAAACCACTTCCTCTGTGCTACTAAACCAGTGTTCAGGACCCATTTTAAAGCATTTATTCAATCTGTCTGGTGTAATTTGCAAATAATGGAAAGTATGTAGTAATGCAGATTCCGTAAGCAACTAAGGAAAAATAAGGCCTTAATTCATTTGCTATTTAATGGCATTATTTATCCTACATTTGTTCTGTGCAACCAACAAATAACTTAATACCGTACATACATTTTAAAGTATCGTTGTGTGTGCTTCAGTTGACATTGCTAGATGCTAGATCCTTATATATATATATATACACACATAAGAAATAAGATTGTACAGGTCATGTTAACAAATCATGCAATTGATAGTTCAGGAGACAATAATGAGCCAAAAGTACTAATTTGAAAAAAAAAACCACAAAATAATGGAAAATAATTTTGTCAGGAAAAGCCTTTCCAGGGCTATATTACAACACAGAAACCTCATTTTTGAGTAGTCGATAATGAATCAATATAAGCTGCTCTTCCCAACCACAGCCGTGAGTGTAAGATTTTTATTACCTGATGCACAGGGAACTTCTGCTGTCTTGAAAAATATTCTGAAGCTGGCCAGTTTTGATGTCGTGTCATCCACAGGCATCTATAGCACAAATCTCTTTCCTAGAAAAAAAATTTGTTTCCACCTGCAGATAGCATGTATTTTGTTACAGCAAAAATATCAAGCAATGGTTAAAAAGGGACGAAAAACTGTAGCGCAGTGTGGAGATGTTAACAGGTAAATCAGTGATGTTCCAGTGTAAGTTTTTTAATTAAGGCATAAATATATTCTAATATATGCTGATATTCACCACCTGCACTTTCTGCAAGTCCACCCTGACTGCCCAGACACTCCCAAAGGTTGGGGGGTAGGGGTAGCTGGTGGAGCAAACCAGCACTGAGCACGCACAATATTCATTATGAGAGTAGCGCTGACAGAAAATGGGTGTCTTTTATTCAGCTATTGCAGCATCAGCATTCTCTTCTTGTACCACAGATGGGAAACTGTGAACAACATGAAGACTACCTCCAGGCAGTTCTGACCAAGACTTTCAACAGGGACTAGCGACCTGATGGGGTTCAATTGTCTCCAGCAAGAGTTACCATGAAGAGGCATGATTTTGGGGAAGTGTATACATCTCCTGCCTGTTCACAGAGGTGAGATCAGGTGGCAGAGGCTGCCAAGGGCTGCAATCTCTGCTGCTGCCAGTATCCCTGAATCAAATTAGGATGCTTCACTTGAGGTAAAATGCTCATAAAATTGAAGGCCAATGCTGTCTGTGTGAGTCTCCCAGCAAAATGGGCTTAGTTCTGCAGGGCAGACCTCATACATCTCCTAGGGGTTGTGCTGAGCACTAGGTTATCCAAAAATCTTACTTGGGTGGAAAACTTCAGTTTGGTCCCTGCCAAGCACCCAGAGCAGTCTCTGCCCTTTACAATCATTTGCCAGGTCTGTCTCTGTCGTTTGACAAACTTCAGAAGAAATTCCTGTTTTGCTCCACTGCCTGCATCAGGATGCCATAGGGCTGCAGAGCCACTGTCCTACCCTGCTCTTTTGGCCTCTGAGCCCCTGAAACTTCATCTACTACAGCACAGCTCCCTTAGCTGTTCTCACCCAGAGTTCTACAGCTCTGTGTTTGTTTTCAGCCAACAGAGCAACTCATTCGCAGTTCCTGCCCACATCTAACTGGCACTGACATGCTCAGAGCCAAATTTAATCTGGTATCTTACTAGCCATGGAGCCCAGAATCAAACAAATAAACTCCCTCAATGAGCAAAACTTTCTCTGATGTGCTGGTAGATCTGCAACACCTACCAGCCCAAACGAACCAAATTAGTGCAGACCTTTTCTTCAAAGGGTGACCATCTTTGAACTCCTTACAGTAACTTGGGCTATTTTCATTCAACATATGTTTGGAAAGAGCTGCCCTGGCAGAACCAAAGGTGACAACTGGGAGGCCAAGTCCCCGGAAAGTAACCTCAGTCACCAGTCCATCCTTTTGCAGAACTGTATCCTTCTATAGCTTAGGACTACAACAAGTCTGAGCTGCTCTCTGATTGACACTGTGTGCTAGAATAGGTTTTTGGTTGGCTAAGAGGCTTCCTTATTACTTAGAAAAGGAAGTGGAAGAACTGATGTGTATAAAACAAAGTTACTTCTTCCCCTTTTAACCTGTGATTTTTATCCTGATAACTTCAGTAAGTCATTGAGATACAATTTCAGAGTAGTGGACACTCCTGACTAATTTTAAAACGGCTGTACCCTCGTGTGGGTGTATCCCAGGACAAGTACTCTCTTTCAGTATGTCTAGACTAGGAAAAAAGTTGTTATTTTAAAGATACTAACTAAGTGGTTTGAGTAACATGTTTTGAAACCTTGCATAGGTAGGTCAAGTCAAATGCTAAAAGGCATTACAAAGTGTTTGCAAAGTCATTCTAAAAATACTACTTTTATACCTGTCTAGACAATGACAGAGCACCTCCTAAAATGGCACACCATGCTCATGGGAAGTCCCACTGCAACAGCCAAAGAGAATAGCATAGGAAAAGATCAATAAGAAGTTTCTCCACACAGGTCTTCAAAGCAATGGCACAGACTGCCACGAAGGGAAACCTTGAAGGCCTTGTCTAGACAACAAGAGAAAAATATTCTTTTTTTCAGTAGATTTAGTTTAGTTAATCACTCTTTTTTCAAAAGCAAGACCCACTAGAAGTCTACTGAGATAATCTGCAAAGTTTTAGCAGGTCATAGTCTGGGCTCCTGGCTGACTGCAACTCAGCCTGCTAAAATCACGTTAGAAGTGTTGAAGTCTATGTGTCTGTCAGACAGGATTTTTAGTCCTCAAATAAGCTTGATTGAATTAGCCTGCTTGGAAATGGCCTCTTCCCTATGGCTGATGGGATGGTAGCTCATTTTCCATGCCCATTTAATCTTTTATCCCATATCATTGGCCTAAACTGTACCAACAAAAGCAAAGTTCAATTTGACTTTAACACTAGTATTTCTAGCTGATTGTGAGCACCGATTCATTTCCTACAGGCCATCACAGTAATTAGTTTCAACTTTGACTTCGTTTTCACTGACATGTACCCAGACAAAACCCTCGATCTAATCTGCTCCTTTAAATAGCTACTTGAAAATGTCTAGCACACATGCATGTACACATACCCATTGTAACAATTGTCTTCCACAAAGTCAGAAGACATATTCTTAGACATTAAAACACATCCTTACACTGGTTTGCTTCTACCAAGCTGACTGGAGAGTGAACAAACTAGAGTATCTGTTTCCCAGAATTGTACTAGTCTCTTAAACAATACCTTCAGGAAAGAAAAAAAAAATAATTATAAAAACAAGGGAAAAGTCACTACCATGACTGTAGAACAACCACAAGAGCAGGCACTCTGACAACATAATGTCAGGCCCCTTTTTTCTATGTGAAAAAACCCACAACAACAACAAACTAAACAGAAGGGAAAAAAGCAAACGAAAACAAACAAACCAACCAAATCACAAATCCAAACATAGCTATTAGTTCTATTCATTATTAGGGTTTACTGAAATAGGTGCAGAAAATCTATACCTCAACTAGTCCCATTAGAGATTATGTCTTTATGACATGGGTGGGTATCTAACATTCAGGAGAAAATTCACAAGTCACCAACTCAATTGAAAGACTCCACCAAATAATAATTTGCTGGTATAACTCCAAGTGACCAAAGTAACACAGTCTGGATGTGCTTGAGACTCCCTGGGTTTAGTAGTCGTTTGTCAATAGCTCTCAAACAATGGAGCTGTGAAATGCAGCCACTTAACACGATGAGGCTTTTTCACGATTGTGTCGATTTCGGCCTTGGCATGCACCACCTGAAATATTTTAGAAATACACACTGATTTCCTGTTTTGGATAAATACGAAGAAAGTAAACCTCCTGCGCTCAGGAAGCCCGCGGCCAATAAAATCCATGATTCAGAATAAGATAAGAGTCTACAGCTGGCAAAGGCTTTTTGGTAGGCAGTTGTCACCCACAGGCCTGGACAAAGTCTTTCTGTCCTCGCTGAGCCCAAACCATCACTAAATGTTAATGGAAAGTTGATCCGAATCAGATCAGCATGCTCTGACCTGCAGTTCATGCTTCTTTTGGATATTCAGCTCTATGTTCAAACTTTCTCATGTGCTAAAACAACGTCTGTAAAAATTAACCTTTTGCATATATATACACGTAGCTAACTAAAGACAATACTCCTCAGCCACAGATTTTTCAAATTCTGATTTTTTTTGTCTTCCGAGAAGGCATATAACAGCAGATTTCTTCGAGGCCTAATACCATTTCTTGTTGTCCACTAAACTGAGTGGCAAACCCTCCATTTATCTGACATGACCAGAAGAAGGTCCTTTTCAGCAAAAGCAAACAATTAGAAGCTCTGAATTATTATTTCCTATTATTGTGCAACAAAAGCGGCTCTGGACATTTCAAAGGGGAGGATTAAAGTGACCTGCATCGCAAACATTGTGTATTCACTTTCCTCCTCCCCCCGCACCCGCACACCGCGGCAGCAACTCGGGGCGGGGGCGAACGCGCCGCCCCACGCGTGTCCCCGCGTGGGACTCGTCCTGCCCCGCTCGTGGGCGGCCTGCGCGGCCCGAGGCGGCTCCCGCCGTTTCCGCGGGTGACCGTGACCGTCGCCTTCGGGACGGGCCCCACCCGGCCGGGGCAGCCCGGGCATCCCGCGGGGCCGGCGGCCGTGCCCGCTGCGGGCCGGGGACCGCGCTGCGCAAGGAGTCAAAGTACACAGCGGCTGGGTCGATAGCCTATTAGGCTAGAAACAGTTCTGCATATCAAAGGCCGATGAACCTAATGCCTAAAAATATAAGTACCTGACCTGGAGGATTAATCACACACTGTCAGGCTGAAATTGGTGCAATTCTTCCAATCATTAACGTTCTGCTTACAAAAATGTGCTTTTCTGTTTGTTTTTCTGCTAAATGATAACCATTTTCAAGTTGAATCGGCTGATAAAAAACGTCGAAAACAAGACTGGAGTTGTGCTGGAAAGGTCATACGTGCCAGTTCGGCATGGAATAGCAAACGGGCAAACAAAGTGGACAGAGCGGGGTGGCACGGAAGGGGCTCGAAGGTTTTCCTGAACGGTGTAAAGTGCTTTGGCTGTTTTTCTCCTGCCGAGGAGCAGAGAGTGCCCGTGGAGGGCGGACCGTGGGCATCGCCACGTCGGTCTCCCCCCCTGTGGAAACGGGCTGGGGTAATTAGAGACAGCTGCGGGAGGGTTAGTTCTCACCGGCGACTCAGCCTGCTCCCGCCGATGTGTTTTGCCCCCCTTGAGCCCCGCTCCCAGGGTGGGCGGGTGAGCGAGGGCATATCGAAAGCCGAGCCCAGGTTACAGCGCTGTTTTGTCACCTGTCGCGACACCCTGGAAATCCACATCTCTGGCCAGGCAGCTGCAGACGGTGCATCTGAGTTCCCCACCTGCAGGGAGCCGCCAAATACCCGGTCACCGCGGGGAAAGCGCCTGAGTTTGTCGGCCCGACCTCCCTGATCCCGTTACATCGCCGGGGCCGCGACCCCGCGCAGCGCCTCGGGCAGGGCCCCCGCTCCGGCCATCGCATCGGGCCCGGCAAACCCTTAACCACGCTTGGCTCCTGGCTTTTCCCAGCCGGGGAATGCCGGCATCGCCACGCGTGGAAACGGAGTCTGCCGCAGTTCACTTCAGGGCCCATTCTCACGGGCCATCGCCTGATGCACACGCGGCTCTGTCCCACGCGTGTTCCCATCCCCATGCGAAAGCACAGATGTAACAAGAGGTCTTGAAGAGGTAACGCCAGTTTCGTGCTCCTTGATTTCGGTGGGGACAGACAGACAAGGAAAAACGGACGGGGAGGGCCAGGACGCATCTTCCCCAGCGCTTCCTGCTCTGCTTCCGGCCCTCCCAGCCCCATCACCTTCCCCCCAGCAGCTGCTCCCGGGATTCACAGTGGGCTCTTCCCATCTCCTCGGGATGCGAGTTGCGATCCGCGACGAAAACCCTGTGCGAGGAAAAAGCCGAAGGATGGAAAGGCGATCTCCTCCCCGGCGAGCTCCGCTGTGAGCTGTCTGAGCCCGACGGCGATTTCCTCGCTTGGCGCGCACGGCGCTAGGGCTCGATCCCGGCGCAAGGGCGAGGAAGCGCCCCAAGGGTGCCCTGGTGCGTCCCGAGGATCCCTTTGTCACGAGTGGCGTTAAACCAGGGGCCGGAGTCCAGGTCCCCGGGGCCACCATGAGAACGGCGTGTGCTCGGCTCTGCCACGGCCCCAGTGGGAGAAGCTCGGCTGCAGCCTGTTCCCTGTGCCAGGTGTGCGCGGGCAGGGGAGAACGGAACCCCCCGATCACTAAAGCTTTTCGGGCCACGTTCATGAACGCGGTTTTAAAATAAGCCAGAGTTAAAGCCACTCAGTCAGAAAACTCAGCTGTTATTTCTCGAGGTACAAACCCGCTTAGACGCGACATCCCTGCTGCTCAAAAGGCCATCCTCCCTGACCAATCACAGTAGTCACTTGTTGCTCCCTAAAAACCTTTAGCACTAAAAAGCCTCTATAGCATTTGGACGTCTCTAGGTTCCTATTCTCTGTGTGCTCCTTGCGGTGCCTGCGGGGAGCTGAATATCTGCACGGGTGTCCATCCAGGATACCCGCGCCTGGGAGCATTTCCCCATGCTTCTTCCCCGGGTCGGCCTGATTTCAGAGAAAGGCCGATGAGTAACCACTGTTGACTCAGGTGGGTCAGCGGCTGCCCCGGCTGGGGTCGATGCCCGGTCCTGAGCAGGCATCACCAGCCTTGCTCTTCCTGCAGCCCGCTCCCCCTCTCCAGCCCCCCAGGATCGGGGTGACTCGTGAGGAAACACCTATGGCTTCCAGCCTGGGCTCACTGGTCAGGTTTCCCTCCTCCTGCCACAGAGCCCGTTTTTGTGCGGGCACGAGTACAAGCAAAACTGAGATGCGGGGTGGCATGCTGAAAAACGGCAAAAAAAATATAGCAGGGAGCCCAAGTGAAACTCCCACAACCAAGGGCACCCAGAAAGCTGTGGGGTCACCGGTGACCAGCACAGTACCGAGGGAAAAGCCCAATTCCAACACACTTGGGGCACTGCTGGCAGAGGGGAACTCTGGGGTTTCTCCTGCCAGTAAATGGACAGCCTGCATGGCAGGTGGTGCAGAGTTTAGGTTTATTTCACAGACATGTCCATCAAAAATTAAATACCAGGTTTTGCATTTTTTAACATTGAACAAATATGTACAAAATATGAACAACATGAGGTATAAAAACGGCAAGACTTTTAAAGAAAACTAGTATATACAGAAGCAGGTATGTATACAATAGGCATTCTCTTACCACTTAACCCTCACAGCTGATGCCAGTTTCTCTTCTGCAGCAGGGTCCTATCACTCCCTGCATTTTCTTCTCAAATATAAACTCCATAAAAAACAGTGCTAGAGATTTAAAAGGAAAAAATATATTTGTTTTGGGGAGGTCTTGGGTGGGATTTTTTCTGCAAATGGAACCATCCAAACTGTGAGGCAAAGTTCTCAAAAATCTGAGAAGGCACATTTCATCCCACACAAGAGGAAAAATTAATCTGTCCAAAGACTCTACCTGACAAATGGAGGGATGTCTCAGTAGACAGCACCACAGCACAAAAGAAAGTGTGAGCATAAGGCACTTCTCAGGATGGTCAAATCCCTCCCTATTTCACAGAACATGTTTCTCTGCTTGCAAAGAGTGTTTAAATTAATCTATTTAAACTCCATTTGTTTACACATACAAAAGGCTTAGTCCTGCAATTCATACTCACTTCCACGCTAGTTAGAGCGTTTTGCCTGATCACCAACAGCAGCTGATTCAGACCCCCGCTCCACCACCGTGAGTAAGGAGAAGGTGCAGGATTATATTCCAGTTAAAACATTGATTATTGTACAAATATATGTTACAAATAATTAAATACAAACCATGTTCCTTTAACAAAATTAGAGATCTTCCAAAACTGGACTGTTTGCAGAAAATACATCTTTCTTTCTTTGCTTATTATAAAATGAGTCTATTTGGTGAGGCTTTTTTTTTCTTCCAGTATGTCGGTGGAAGTTTTCTCCTGTAGCACAATATTCTTTAAAACCAGCCCCTGGTAAAGTGCAAGCCAAGTTAGGGTCCACTCTCTGCATGGGGCTGTTAGTTGGTAGGATTGTAATAGCCTTTATCACCTTCAATGTCCACTTCTTGATCAGAGTCATCAGAGATGTCAGACTCCAGGTCCTCCTGTGAGGCTGGCGAGGGGGTGTACTGTGAGCCATCCAGAGAGACCTCCTTACCCTTCTGCTCAGGGGTCTGGCAGCTTTCTGGCCTTTGGTCACTGTGACTGTCAGCACCTTCCACTTCTTTTTTGGTGGCCTGAGGGTTCTCCTGCAATGAAAGATGTCTGCTTGATACAGAAACACAGGCCACAGAAACAGGAGGCTGTGCTGTGTGAGAAAACCACCTCGGGTTTCTTGCAGGAAAAGGCAGGTGTCCCACTGCCTGCTTGGTCCTCCTGCCTATAAACCTGCCTAAGTGGGACAGGGCTGGGCAAGAGCTCTGACCCCACTCCTCACAGCCACAGGGGCTGCTGCCATGAATAAGGCTCCTTGGCGATGGTTATCGCAGCCACTTCAAAAGACTCAGGAGCTGCTGGAGCCCAGGAACCTCTGAACTTTTGTCTTTAGCAAAGCAAATGTTTATTATGAGTCTACAAACACCGACACACAGCTTCCTCCTGCCCTGATCTTTCTTTAATTACACCCAACAGCAAAAGGAGAGAGGCTGAATCCATCAGTGGCCCAAAAGCAAACGAGAAAAAATTACTAATTAAGCTAAAACTCAAGATCAAAACACTCACCTCTAAAACCAAACCTAACCAGAACCTTGTTTCTAAAGGCAAGAGTAGCCCTGTGTCGGCAACTGTCTGGAGAGCCCAGTCCCCTAAGGGGGCATGAAACGATACTCTTAAGAGAGAGCAGGCAGAGACACGTACCCATGATATAACCATGCAGGCCTGGAGAAATGGATGTGACTGAATGAAAAGGAGGAAATGACTTAAAATGGCTGAGATCCCAAGCGAGCCCTCTGGACACTGTGGCGTAGGTCGAGCCACACCAGGGACCCAGCATACCTCTTGCCAGACTAATGGGACTTTATTAAAAAATCAAGATCAGGTTAAGCCCAGGTGAAGGTTACAGATCAAATTCATCTAAAGCGTGGCACTGATCAGTTTTCATATTACTTTTATACCAAAGGCTGATTTGCCAGTAAAATTCAGCCATCCGTGTCACTCTGAGGCCAGACTCAGGCCAGAATGTTGGGATTTTTCAAAAATATTTGAGCCAAGGGACCTTGATTTTATGGAGCCAGGCAGGATTGGGCCCTGTGGGCCATTAAAAAAATCATCTGCTTGAAAACAATTTCTAAGGGAAAGGAAACTGCTTTAAGCTCTCAGCCTCATATACTGTAACTATTTGTGAACAAAAAGTAAAAGCTACTCAGTTTTCCATGCAACTACTCAAAACAAACAAGGTGTTTGTACCTGTCTCTCCCAACGTTTGCAAACTAAATCGACTTGTGTTAAGAGAAGGTGATTTAAAACACCGGTAAATATTGTTCTCAAAAAACTGCCTAAGTAATTTACTGACAATTGCTTATCTTCTCCACGTTAATTGGATAAACAACATATGGGTTTACAAAACAATTAGCGTGGAGTTTTAATAGGCAGTGTGTGAAAGACAGGCATAATTGATATAGGAACTACATTAGGAGCTTTTAACGTTAGTGCTGCCTGAACGAGCCCTCATGGACTCCAGCATGACTATTTGTCTTTTTAATCAAGGTGAAGAGGTTAAACAGCCTTTCAGATGACTTCTGCATACAACCTGGAATAGGCGAGCACGGCATAAGATAAGACAATTAAAATACTTATTTCTATAGAAACAGAAACATCCATGTACCTGCTTTAGACGCCTCCATTTGGCTCTGCGATTCTGAAACCACGTTTTGACCTGAGCAACAACGAGAGAAGGCACTGGGTAAGTCTTGGAGCTGGTAAGTATCGAGAGCCCTATCCGAGCCACGAGCAGAAAGCAAGAGCCTGCTCCCTCCCCGCTCCCCGCCGCCCCCGGGCCGGCCGGGTCCCCGGGAGCGGAGCGCTGGCAGCAGCTGCACGGCGGTGCCGGTGCCGCCGGCCCTGGGGGCTGTCCGGGCATGGGGTGCGGTTCCCCGGGGCACGGGCACGGCCTCACCTGCCTCTCGCTGAGCTGTAGCATCTTGGCCAGGCGCTTCCTCTCCGGCGGGGACAGGTATTTCTGCGTCTCGAACTTCTTCTCCAGCTCGATGGTCTGGTCGTTGGAGAAGCGGACTTGCCCCCCTTTCCTCTTGTGCAGCGGCCGCTGGATGAAGGGGCTCCATAGCAGCGGCTTCCCTACAAAGAGAGGCATAACGCCGAGGGTCACCAGCCGCCCACAGACACGCGTGCCCGCCGAGCTGCAGCCCCTGCCCGAGCCTAAGCCTGGAGGCGTGCCGGGTCCAGAGCTCGCTAATTTCCCTCGCCTGATTTTATTTCCCCCGGTTCCTACTCTGGTGTTTCCCGTCTCTGATTTTTTCCCTCCGTCGAACACTGAAGACCAGTTAAAGTCACTCTACGGGCTTTGGCAACATTTCCGCCAATGTGTTTCCTGTTGGNAAAAAAAAAAAAAGACCTTTGCTTCCTTCTGCTCTTTTACTGCGATGCACCAGAGAAACCGTCTCCTTTTCTCTAACCCAGGGCCCGGGTCCTCGTGGAGAGCGGGGACATCGCGGGGCGGGGTGGGGGGTTGAGCCAATAAGGGCACCGGGCTTCTGCGAAGAAGTGTCCCCAGGCCCCTCACCCCCGGCTGGAGGCTTGTCCGCCCGAGGCCGCGGGGTGCCCGCCAGGCTCAGCCTCGGGCCCGGGGCAGCGGTGAGGGGTGAGCCGGTGCAGGCGGCGACACGCCGGAGAGAGAGACAGCCCCGCTGCGGAGCGGAGGCCTCGTCCCGGGGCAGGAGGCTCTGGCCAGTGCCACTGAGTCACACTGTTTGTCTTTCTGTCTTGCTGCCTGCACCCTTTGAAATTCGCTGCATTGTTTTTCGAGATTTTGCTTGCGTCAGGCTTTAGTAATTCTGGTGCAAAACAGGCTCAAAAAATAGGAAGCAACTGGTTATTTTAGCTGTCATAAAGTCACATCCCACACAGAGGAAATGAACAATATCAGAAAAACGGATCCCGGCTATCAGAAGTCGAGTGTTTCCTGAATTTGTCTGTATTGAGGATGTCGATAAAGTAATCAGCAATGTGCACGACTCCCGGGGAAGAGCCTGCTTCAGGCGGCCAGGAAAACACTTAACAGCTTCTGAAACCAGATTTACTCCTATCGAGAGCTCAAGGTTTCCTGTATGAACGGAAAGGGTCAGCCTCTTTCACTGCACAAATGTGGTGAGTCAGGTCCAGTTTTGCAATCACTAAGAACAAGTGCTGCAGTCCGGGCACGGGGCTCGGCCCCCGCAGCGGGGACGCTTTCCCCGGCTACGGGCGAGGAGGGGCCGCCGGGGCCCCGACCCTGCCCGGCCCGGCTTGGCCCGACCCGCGGAGCAACCGCGGCGGCCCCAGCGAGCGGAGCCGGCCTCCCGGCTGTTTTTCAAGTCATCCACAGGAAAAGGCTGCGATCTGCCATGCGATCTCCCAGCACAATTAAAACTCCCCACCAAAACCACACGCGACATTACTAAGGACACTGTCAGAGTCACTTGGTTGAAGGAAAACAAATCTGAGTCACCGCGGCCGCGCACTGTGGTCTCGCTGCCAAGCTCGGAGCGCGGCACGTCTCTAATTTACTGTAAATCAGAAGGGGGCCGGAGGGAACTGGGGGAGCGCAGAGACGCGGCGGGACGGGCGGGTAGGGGGGCAGCTTTCAGGGACTTCCCATTCCCCCCCAGTCCCGACGGCGGGACGGGCACGGGATGGGAGCGGCGCGGCGGCAGCCGGGGAGGGCGGAGGGGAGGGCACGTGTCTTACCCAGGGGGTCCTGTCGGATCAGGGCGTGCGCGTAGTCGCCGACGGCGCGGGGAAAAGAGTAGAGGGGCCCGGCGTAGGCGCCGGTGCCGTAGGTGGCGGCGAAGTGGTGGGAGAAGGCCGGGTGGACGGGGGTTGGCTCGTAGATGGGGGTCCGGTACGGGGACACCAGGCTGGTGAAGGAGGAATTGGGCGACGGCAGCGGCGGCGNTACAGCGGGACGCCGACGCCCAGGGCCGCCGGCGCCGCGCCCGGCGGCTGGTACTGCATGGCGCGGTTGCCGCCCGCGCACCCCCGCGCCCCCGGCCGCCCCTGCGGAAAGCCGGCCCCGACCGCGACTCTGGGTGCTGGCACCGCCGCCGCGGGTTTCTCTGGGCTCGGGTTACCCTTCGATAGGTTTCTATTGGCGCGGGGCGGAGCCCGCGTGGTCTCTGTCCCCTTCCTGCCACGGCGCCGTCTGGCCAATGAGCCCGGCCAGGGAAGGGGGAAACCACCCCCGTCGGCAAACACTCCCCCCGCCTCCTCGAGCGAACTCCCCGCGGCGCCAATCAACTACCGTCGCAGCCCTGGGGAGCCGGGGCAGCGGGGAGCGATCCGACACCCGCCCGAGCCCCGACGACACCGCGGCCCCGGCGCCTCCCGCACGGGTTCCCGTTCTTCTACAGCGTTACCTGTTTTTCGGGCTTCCCCATGGGGGAGCACGCTGACTCCCCGCAGCGTTGCCCGGGCGTGGACTGGGGGAGGAGGCAGAGAAGGGGATGGGCATCTCCCACGGGGCCCGCGCCTCTCCTTTGGAGAGGGCCCCGCGGGCGCTCCGCCTGACTGCGCGGACCGGGAAGGCGGGGGCGGGGGGAGCGTGTGGGCGGCGGGGCTGGACGGGCTCCTGCCTCGGCCCCCAGGACAGGGCCGAGAGCCCGGCGTGGCGGAGAGCAGCGAGTGAGGCCGCACGGCTCCGCGCCCCGGCTGGCACCGACGGCCGACACCGCGCGGTAAACGGGGGCGGTGGGGGCGCGGGGATGGGGACCCGCTCCCGGACAACCCGAGGAAGGGAGGGCTGCGCGCCAGCCCCAGCAGCGCCACCTGGGCACCATCGATTTAATTTTTAAAATCCCGCCGGCTGGTTCCTCCTGCCCGCTTCCCCAGGGAGGGATGTGCACTCCGTCTGGGCGCCGTCGGCTCCCGTTCCGGGGCCGCCCCTCGCTCAGCACCGGACTGTCGGCCGGACTTGGGCGGTGGGAGCGGTGCGGGAGGTGCAGCGACCCCCGCTCTACCCGCGCCCTGTCAACCACCGGGGGACTCACCCCGACGGCAGCGGGTGGCACCGCCTTCTTTCCCTCCGTGGGAGCGGAGGCGGCAGGTGCGCTCTGCGCGTCCGCAGACCCTGCCGGGTCGCCCGTCTCCCGACTCCCTCACACGCCCTCATGCTGACAGCGAGCACGGAAAGCTGTTAAGGAATAGCAGGTGCCGGCTTGACTTTACTTTTTTTTTTTTGAATAGAGGTCTCCGGTTCAAACCCACGAAGATCTTAATAACTAAGAGACTCAGAGCAAGACGAAAGGGTGTTGGTGAAATGGAAATATATATATATTTAATGATATAGGGAGGTTGGGGTTTCTTTTTCTTTACATTGTTAGCAAATGCCAAAACTCACCTTTAAAGCGTGGTCTTGTGTCTTGTAAATATCAGGTACACGTAAAATGAGCTGACAGTTTTGATTATTTTTTCTCTCTGTGCTCAGTCTCCCAGGCATTCCTCTTTCCAAGGGATTTAGTTAATGTTTTCATCTGGAAGTGTTGGATTTGCAGCTTGATTTACTTAATAAATGTACAGTAAACCGATGACCCGTTGCCCTCTGGAATAACGACGTGCATGATACGAGGCAGCAGAATGGAGGGCCCCCACAATATTTTACAAGCTGTCGATTCAAAATCTTGAGAACAAGTTTATGTGAAAAGGGAAAAAAAAAGTTTTGCTGTATTATTGGAAAACAAATAAATAGAGGAAGAGATTATTCTTTTCTGACTTTTATACAAGCAATAGGCCTTGTTAAAAGGAAGTTTTAATGGCACAGTTATTACATTCCACTACCCCTGCATAATCCCTAACAAGAAAAATGAAGCACTTAATTTTGCAGTTCTAGAGCACCGCCCCTTTCAAATTCAATTGTTAGACCTTAGCCTTTCTCCTTCCACGGGTTGGAGACTATTAAATCCGCATTCATGAAATGTCACATTTATTGAACTACATAATTTTTTAATATCACTAGTGCAGGTTTTATAGTTGATTTTATTGTTTTTACGGCCATTCGGGGCTCTAAAACCCGGGTTTTTTCAATGTTGTCCTTATAATTTTTTTCACACAGTCAGAACTAATAAAATAGAACAGTTGTGACTTTTTAATGCAAGGGGTCTCGGAGTTTCAATATTTTCACTCTGCTGGATACTAAAACCAATAAAGATACATGAGATTTTAATTATTTTCTGGATTAAATAAAACCTTTTCTCTTTCGCTTGGAACATACATTTTGTTTGTAGTTTCTGTCGTGAGGGAGATAATGCAGCCTCAGATAAAATACATTATTACCAATATTGCTGTGATAAATGCAGTTTTAACTGGATTTTACACTCTAATGGGCAGTAAGGTGCTGTAGATCAGGACAACCAAGACAGTGCTTTAATATTTCGATTATTTCTTCCCCAGTTCCCTCTGGAAAACTCTCCAATTTATCTGAAAAAGCTCGGGAGAGAGAGAAAGAAAATACACTCCTTTCCCGAATTAAAAAAAAAAAAAAGAATTCTTATATTAATTTTCTTGGTATGCACTTGAAACACCCCCACGTTTTGCTGCTAATCTGGGGATTTCTGGAGGGCGGCGGGGCGGAATGCGTGCATCCCCGCACTGGCACAGGCTCAGCCCGAAGGGATCGGCTGGAGAACTCATTATTTTGTGCAATAACTTCGGGGCCCTGTCTTCCCCTTCACTTTCCGTGAAATTCCTCCACCTTCGACGAGTTCTGAGCTCAAACAAAAAATAATAATAAAAATCAAGGCCCCCACTTGCTCCAGGCGGCCCCGCTGCCAGCCCCGACGGCGGTGCCGGGGGGAACGCCGGGCTCCCCCGCTGCCGCCGGGACGCGCTCCCCGCGGGGCGGACGGAAGGAGGAGCTCGGGCTGGGGGAAGCCGGTGCGAATGTGAATGTGCTGCTTCGTGCGCCCCCCAGGCCGGGGGCGGGCGGGGTCGCGGTCGGACGGACTCCCCGGGCGGAGGCAGCGGTGACACCGCCGCTGTTGGCCGCCCCACGAGTGATGTTACCGCGGCGGCCTCGCAGGACGGTGCCCCCGGGCTGTGCTATAAGCCTGGCCCAGCCGCGCTCATCCGCTGCTTTGAGCCTATTTCCCTACGCTTCCAACCCTTGTCCTGCGTGGAGCTCGGAGCAGTTTGCCGCAAGGCGCTCCCCAGGTACCTCGAAGGGCGATGGGCCGAAGCCCTTACGGGAGGAAACGGTGCCCCACGGGCTCCGGTGGAGCTCTGGAGGCTCCCGCCGGCCGGAGCTGCGGGGAGCGAGCAGCCCCGCGGAGGCGGCGTCGGGGCCCGGGCCCTCTGCGCGGCCCGGCTGCGGGTGGTCGGATCCCCATCTGCCCCGGCCCGGGGCGGGGCGCAGCGCCCCTTTAATTTAGCGTTTATGTGTCACCGTGTTCGTGACCGGCTTTTACAGGGCGGCGATAAAGTGAAACACCTGGACGGCGGCACCGCGGGCGCGCACGGCGGGGGGAGCGCGGGCGGCTGCTGGCGGGGGCGTGCTGGGCTGAGCTGGTCTATCCTCAGGCCTGTGCGTTAAAATAAAATAGTAATAATAAGGGAAGAAAACCCCAAACAAAAACCAGAACCACTCCTCAATGACGGAAAATGAGGAAATGAATGCTTCCAAAAGCAGCGACCTATGCCAGGCGGTATTTCCACTGCACCCCTGATTACCTGCGATAAACGCCCCAATAAACAGAAGATTCCTGGTTCCTGGGGTAGTTATTTCAGACAATACATAAACCACCCCATGGTTTTTAAGTGAAATGTGTCTTGAAGCACAGAATACTTTCCTTTGCCTCATGGGTATTCCTGCCCGATTTCTGCTGGGAGTTTCACCCATAATAGCACCCTCTGTGACATTGCAGACTTCAGGAGAGTTACACCAGAGATGGATCATTCCTAGCTGCAGTAACTGGGTTTGGCTGTACAGAATTAGTGAGCAATCCAGCAAAAGTCCATCTTTTAACAGCTGGAGCGGGCTACCAGCAGCGTCATTCCCTAATGCTACAGGGCACTTTCCGAAAGGATTCAGCCCGCAGCCGTTCCATCCCTTCCCATTATTGAAAATATTTCAAGACTCTTCCAAGAGAGGTGAGGCCACAGCCTTGAACACCTTCCAAGGAGGAAATAGGAGGGAGTTTCTCTGATTTTCCTAGCACTGTGGAAGCCAGACTGCTCCAGACAGAGGCACTGCACGTTGCCGGGTGATGTCAGTCGGTGCTGCCTTCTTCCAGATAACTCATCTGTTAGATATTTGCTTCTTACATCTTCCTCCTCCTCACCATCCTGATTTGATTTAATAAATGAGTTACAACCATAAATAAACATTAAGGCAAGTCAGTCTTGAAGGCATTCATTAGATGTAGCAGAACAAGACAAATCTTGGTCTAAAAAGGGGTGGACAACCTCTAAGCTATTATTCTAGGCAGAGCTACATCCCTATGATTTTGCCAAATTTAAATCACCCAGATGAAAAAAAAAATTCTCTTCTAAGGGAATCTGCATCATGCTGAGTATGTTGAGTTTCAGCAAAACTGGTTCAGGTGTTTCTGAGCATTAAGTTAGAGGAAAGCAGAATTTTTTGCTGGTATTTAGATATATCCTTGCCTTGTACTGAAAACCTGCCGTGCTCAACCACAAGGAAAACTTCAAGAGATGAAAGCAACCAATAAAAAGTCGGCCAGGGTTTGCCTCTTCAGTTCTTCCTTTGGTCTTCTACTCAGTGTTGTGGTTTACATTCAGGCAAAATAAAGATTCCGAACCTCTGCAGAGAGACACAGACACCTCAGGCTTGACTTGGCACCTTGATGATTTAAAGAGCTCTTCTTTTCTTGTAATGAATATTTGTGGGTATGAGACGTGCTGCCACCAGCAAGTGCCCTTCTTCCTATATGTTGTTACCAGCTCTGAGAGGATTAAAAAAAAAAAAAAGCTACAGGAAAGCTTTAATGCTGCTTTAGAGTGTTGTCAAGGATTTCTAAGGCAGCAAATGCCAGACCCTCAGGGGAACATATTGTTAAGGTGCTTCCATTTCCTGTAGCTCCCAATATCATTAATATCTCTTCTGGGATACCTTGACTTGCAAAGCGGGATATGCAACATTTATGGCTCTGTGGTAAAAGGAAGGAACACATGGCCCCGCATTATAAACACAGCTTAATACCACTTTCTTTCTGAGCTGGGCTGTCTCAGTGATTAGTGTGATACCAGTATTTCTAAACTAGTTTAATTTAGCTGAAGTGTGACATAATCCTCCTGAGTTTTCTTCTGGATTGCGAAGAGGCATCCTATTAAACTACACAGGCAGTAATGTGTTTTGGAATGTACTTTCCTAACACTTCCTTGGTCTGAAGACTTTCTTATCTGACCATTATGAGAATGTGGTGAAGAACAGTATGAAAAACATGAAGAGCAATGTATGTATGCAAACACATATGACCCTTACAGGCTCATATTTCTTATATATCTGCCACCAAAGTGAAATATTTCAGATCCTGCCTATAAGTGTGACTGAAAGCTGCTTGGTTAATTATATTATTTGGGATGATGGTAACTGTAACATGTTAAAACTTCTCTATATTCTTATGTGTTGGCTACACACATAAAGATTACACCCAAGCCCATATATAATTCCCAGGGGCTAGGTTGTCTCTCACATCTTGCACAATCATTTACGTAAGTGCAAACTGAATATAAAATGCTGCTAACACAGACTTCTGGCTACTGTACACCCACTCTGTGTTGATATAAATGACTATAACAAGATACCAGACAATGGAGAATCTGCCTAAACTACAGTGATGACAAAACATGCCCTTTTTTTTTTTTTTTTTTACAGAGTAATCAGAATACCAAATATTATATTTCAAAGAGGACTTGGGCAGCAAGATTATTCATGGTAAGTAACAGTTCCAAGGGTCCAAAGTACACACAGCTAAATTTGATGTCAGTAGGATTTAGGTATGAATAGGGAGTGTTACTTAGTTATTTTTGTTAATGTTTTCCAGAGCTTACACATTCACTCTACATTTTTTAGCAAACTTTATCATTTTGGCATCATAAAATCAATCCCTAGATACATTTGTTTTATCCAGAGGAGATACACACATGGAGTTGCTGTTAATAGCCAAATATAGAAGCTTACAATAACCATCTAGCTAACTATTAATGGTTGTTTAACAGTAGGGTTACAAGGATGGATCAGAAATCTGTCCTCATCTGAAAAATAGATTGCTAGACTTTCAGGAGCAGAAAATCTTCAAAGGCTTCATTTTCATGGGAAGAAGCCAAAATACTTGGGTAGAATTGGCTCTAGAAGGCTAGAGGAGAAATTGCCTCTAGAAGGCTAGAGGAGAAATTGCCTCAGAGACAAATACAGAACTCATGAGTTTGGAGTCCATTGAAGCTGATGATTTCCATAGACAAATCATGTATTTTTCATAACGTCAGAATATTTCATAATGTCAGAATATGCCTTGATGGTTGCACATGGAAATACCTCATAAAATACAATATTAAATGGCAGAAATGGAAGGAAGAATAGTTTTTTCCTCAGGCAGACATTTCCCCTTCTCACTCCTGCCCCAGAGCTGAGGTCTCTCTATAGTGGAAACTGTGTAGCCAAGAATCAGCTGACAAAACACAGCAGCACCAGTCACAGACAGTATCCAGCCTCGAGTCCCTGAGTCCTGAGGACTTAATTGTTTCAATTACACTCTAGTAGTTCATGCCAGAGGTGTTGGGAGAGTTGTTGCTGGGTCTGATGCCACTACAGAGTTTCTTTATAGTGGCAAAATGTCAGTGTCCCAGAGCATTAGTGGCATTTTCAGCCGCACAGAGAGTATTTATCACTGGCTGCTGAGAACTTCTGCTTTGTGACAGGGACTCAGGAGAATGGCATAACCTCTGGAAGTGAAGGTAAGCTGGCCTTTGCACAGTTTGCCTCACTCCTGATGCAGAACTGAGAAGGACTGTCTTCTGAAATTTTCAGCTCTCTCAACAGCTTTGGTTTGTCCCATGAAAACACTATTACAGAGTGGAGAGGAAACACACCTGATTTGGGAGATAAGCAAAACCAGAATACTTTCCCCAGTCTAAGAGGAGGGTAAGGGCTTCCATTCAGTTTGTGGGATATAGGAGCAATTGACTTCTAACCTGGAAAGTTGTTTTATTTTTACAATTCTTAAAGCATGCATCATTTAATAAACAGAGCCTTATTTAAACTCTGTATTCACTGCTGGTTGTCTAAAATGATGTGAGCTCAAGCTGGCTCAGAGGAAGGTATAGGTAAGCATCCTGAGTTAGTCTTTGCTGTGTCTGGTTTCATTCACCCTCTCTAGCAATAATGACCTGTAAGGCAAGTCACTGTTCAAGTGTTTTCAGAGTCTGCAAATAAGGGGAATGCTTTTGCAAAGCTGCAGACTTTCTCCAGCTCTGTGAGATTATCCCATAGCCTTTTGGGTTTTTTTCTTTTTCTTCCCTGGAGTCTGGTTGGGAAATTTGTCTTGGTTGAGCTATTGTGTATATAGCAGAGCTGTATGCTTTGTTTCTCTGTGTCAGCAGTGCTGGTTGTGGAAAACTGTTGAAATGCTCGTGCAGCTGAGAGTACAATTCTCCTGACAGACATGAAGTCAGGCCAATAGCAAAGGGCTTTATACCAAATGTAATAACTCCTGGATGGAAACCGGGACAGCAATATACGCTGTGATGGCAATATCCACAACAAAACTTGTACTCATTATACTGCTTCTGGTAAAAGCAAAACAAAAAACAAATCACCCTTGACATGCCAATATAAAATCCGCATTTATCTGAAATCTGTATTCAAAACACTGCTGTTCTTTCCTAGTACTTTAAGGACTGCATTTGACTAACTTTCAGAACAGCTGCTCTTTCTCAATCCTTCCTTAGTTTGACCATCTCACAAACTTACCTCATCCTAGTACTAGGGTCAGAAATTGTAGGTGTAGACATAAAAGTTATAGTGTTGCAGAATCTAAACCACAGCCCAGATGTTTGCTTGAAGTCAAACTATGACATCAGAGCAAAACCTGATACAGATGCTATTCCAAATCTTGATCTCTAACCATACTTTGATTATTTTAAAATGCTTTAGAACATTACAGCAAAATTAATATAATAAGATGTAAATAGGTGCCTGAATAGTATCCTCAGCAGACAGATGGCTGATACACAGCTGCTGAGAAGAAGCAGCTGGACTTCAACCTAGAGCTTAGGGCTGCATCCTCACAGATGGACAGCTTGTACCTGTGCAATCACCTGCTGAGTTAGCACAGTAATTCAGAGGCATATCGACAGTCCACAATTCTGCATCCACATCTGCTGGAGCAGACATGCAGGAAATGCCTGGAGAAGGATCCTGCACCACACTGAGGGGTCTGCTTCCCCAGCACTGTCACTGAATTCCCACCATTCCAACGCACATCTGCTTCCAAGGACTCCAAGGCAGGAACAGGCAGTGCAGTTTGTAGAGGTCATTCATACAAAGAGCAATGAGAAATGTTATGCATATGGGAAGCAGGATAATCCACATGGTTCTTCAAATGTCAAGGTATAGTCAAAGATATAATCAGCATGTGAATAAAAATGGGCTTTCTAAAATTTGTTCAGACTCAATTAATAGGTTGATAAGTTAGGTAATAGGTTGGACTTGATGATCTCTATGGTCTTTTCCAACCTTGTTAATTCTGTGTGTGTGATTCTGTCTGTGTGTGTGAATACACAGGACATTTGGGAAGAAGATGCAGAAAGTAGACTGCTCAGTTGCACAGACTTCAGACATAATGTAGATAGTGGGAGAGAGCCATTAACTACAGAACCATAGTTGACCAAAATTATTGCTTGTACAATATTACCAACAATAATAGAAAGTAGTAGTAGAAATTATTGGAGAAATACATTCCTATTAGAAAAATGGATTCTACGCTGCCATCTGTGTAGTTGTGTTTTAAATTTGTATAATATGACTTTGGGATATATATAAATTTCCAGTAATTTTGTTAAAAATGTAATACAAATTGAAGTTTTAGGATTAATTAACTTTATATCATCAATTAAAACTGAAGGTAGAGGTAGCTCACATTTATCCGTTGAGGAACATCTGACTTTTCCCAACTTTTGCCATTACATTACCTTCTAGGAAATTTGTTTTTGAAGAAAGGAGGTCTCTTACAGTCTCAGATGCACTGCAAATCTGACCATAAGTAAGGCAGGTTTTACTGAACTGTGATTACAGAATCAAGTAGATGTGACTAAACTGAGCTCTCACTGTATCACTTAATTTCTGTGGCTTCCTAAGCTGCTTTTGTATTGCTTTAACCTCTTTCACATTATGTTACATTTCCTTTCAGGATTGAATCTAATGGTAGACATGACATTGCTCTTTATGTAGCCTTCATAGCACCCATTTTACATCTGTAAAATATTAAACTGTAAGAATGTGTGTTAAAGTCAGTTAGCCAGGATAAGTGTGTTCTATAGATAAATGGGTTTGTCTGGGAGAGGGCACCACAGCCTGCCAAAGCCTCTGTCTGTATCACTCAAGGGTAAATTCCTAAAGAGTCAGGATGCTGTAGATAACCATAAAATCACAGAAAGCAGCAGAAGGAAGTCATGTTGTCCAGGTCTGCCACACAGTGCATGCTCCTCATACTTTGCAGCAGTTGGAACTGTTGCAATCCAATGCACTTTCATTTTTTGCCTGTTGCCTCTTCTACTCTTTTCTTCATATTTAGTTCACGTTCAGGCTTTGAACATGACAGTTTCACTCTGAGTTTCATGACACAAATAGTTTCTTGGGGACACACAGAGTCTATGAATAAAGCCAAAATAGGATCTGTCTTTGCATATCTGCCCACACTTTAACTTAGACCCAGTTAGCTTTCTCCAGAGAACACCTGAATCAAGGTCCTGCCAGCATTACCAGAGACAGTAGTGCAAATGGGACATGAACAGTGCTTCCTGTTGATTTTGGGACATGCAAGCAACAACTTCAATGACATCAACTGTGCCTTTTTCCCATGCCGTGAGTAGGTGGCTCAAGCCACTCTTCATAGTGCAGCAATGGCACTGATGACTTTGTGCCCACATTTGTCTCTGTTGGGAGAGAACATCCTAATCTGTGTGCTCCTGGCAAGCATTACATGCTGAGACCTGGAACACCCAGGTCAGACCCAGACGTGGGGCAAAGCTGGGGATGAACGAAGTATTGTTATTACGTTTTCTTTCTGTTAAGCCTGTCATTACCTATGCTACTCTCTTGTCCCACACTAAACTAGTTCCTCTCATCCCGCAGGTTTACACTTAAAACATTAGTTGACAGTTACTGTGTCATCTTACTCCTTAAGTGTTGGTTAACAAACTATGCTGTCAGCTCTTTGTACTTTTTCTCATCAGCCAGTTTTTCCAGGCATATACCTACAGTTGGCTCTTCTTCTCTGAACTTCCTCCAGCTTGGCTTCCTGGTAATGAGGTGCAGAGAACTGCACTCACCTTTTCCAGATGCTATCACACATCAGTTCCAAGAAGAGACTCATTTGCTCTTTCCCTGTGGTGTGTCTCCATGAGAGCCCCAAATCATATTGACATTTTTAACTGTCACATCACCTAGAAAATACAAATGCAAATTCAGAAGCCCTTCTTGCTCGGCACAGCAGTCAGCACTTGTTTTCTGCCCTAAGAGAAAAGGAAGACCTTGGACCTGGTCTTTCGGACAAACATTGCCATTTCTGTAGGAAGCTCAGATTGTTTTCTAACTCTTGACACTAATCAGGTATATTGGCTTATTTTTGACAGGGAGAGGAACAATAGGAAGTACTAACTAACCCTGTACTGTTGGTCAGAGTAAAGCAAAAACAAAGCCAGTTTCCAGTTCTCTGCACTGAGACTGATTTTCCATTGTCGTTCCACATTATCTTCCCATATAAGTCTGTCCATGCAATTCTGTTGTGCATCCTGTAATTCTGTTTTAGTAGGTTTAAAACAAACAAAAGGAAGTACTTTTTCACACAGCACATAATTAAATTGTGGAACTGTTGCCATGGGAAGTGCTGGATGCCAAAAGTACAAATGAGTTCAGAAAAAGAGAAGATAAATTAATGGAGAATAGGTACATCGATGAGTATTAAACATAGTGGCTTGCTCCACAGCATTTGGCTCAGGAAGCACTTACACTGCTGTTTGATGAAAGCAGGAAAGGATTTCTCTGCTGGTGCCTGTTTCTCACACAGTTCCCCTCAGTAGCCCCTTCTGGTCACTGGCAGGAAGAAGGCACTGGAGTTAATGATCTGTCTTAGTAAAGCAGGTCTAATGCTCCTTTCTCAAGGAGATGTACAGCTGCCTTTAAGTTTAAAAAATATAATCTTTAAACCAAAAAGTGACTTCAACACTTTTGAATTCCTCTCTGGACATTTTTATCTGATCTGATCCATTAATACATGATGTTTACAGCGAAGTATATGACTGGGAAGGTTTCAGCATGGATAGGTGTATTGACCCAGCCAAAAATTTGATTTTGCAGATATTACAGGTTAGATCAACTTCATTGGAGACTGATGTCGAGAGGAAACCTGTTATCTCTGCTGTGAAAGTCATATCTGCTCCTGGAACTCTCTCCCCTCACTGAACAAACGCTCCTACTGGCCAACATGGTGCCATTGCTTCTTGTTGACTTTGCTCTGTAATTGCTGGTTTATCAGTCTCTCCTCAGATTTCTCAATTTGTCTTGACTGACAAGCAAAATGAGTAGAGTTGTACATGCACACACAGAAGGGAGAGTATGGCAGCCTGGTGAGGAAAGGGAGGAGGGCAGGCTGGTGAGACAGGGAGCGAGCCCTGGCCTTGTGGCTGCCACTCGTGTCTGGACAGGGAGCCTCATCCCACAGGCTTCACCAGTTGCTCCAGTCCATGAGGCAGGGAAAACTGATCCATAATTTTGATAGCATCATCAGTTGCTCTCGTTTCTTGTTCCGTGCATTTGACAGCAAAACATGTTGCTTGATTTCATCTGTATTGCTTTGTCAGTGAGGTTTCTTTCTTTCATCATTTAGATTGACAATACTTCATTTCGGTCACAGCTTTTTTTCCTGCATTAGCTCAGGCTGTATGTAACTGCCCTAGTTACAGCAGAAAAAAATCACTCAGGCACGGTAATGAATAGACTGAAGTGATTTTTTTTTATCGTTGAGAAAGCTATATATGTTTATCTACATTATATTGTTAAAATGCAAGTGGTTAAAAGCCAGAACAGTTTGTTGGCTGAGGGCCTGCCTCACTCAAGTAATGCAAGAGGATCAAACAATGCAAGGGGATCAAATTCAGAGGCTCCATTTTTTCTTTGTCACCAGAAACTCCAAAGCACAAAACATTTTTTTTGAATTTTGAAGAATATTTCAGATCCTTTGTTTGCAGGAAGGAGAAGGTCAGACTGCACAATCTGACTGCTACCCCAGCTCCATCACACACTACTTTAGCATCTCAGTGTTATTGACTCAAATTTTCTGAAGTTCGCTATAGTTACACAGAATTAGTTCATCATCTTGTCTGACAGAAGACTCTATGGAAGGAAAGCTTATATTCAAGAAAAGTGTTTAGAGCAGCACTTGTTCTCTTTTTTTTGTCTGAGTGCTAATGGGATGGAGAGCATGAATTCCCAGTGTGGGATGCAGCAGGGACTGCAGTAGCACCGTGCTGCCAGATGGGAGGGAGAAGACCGTGGTTCAGCAGCTCTGGACTGGGAATTGGGGGCCTGGACACCTACCTTTGTCACATCACGCTGCTGCTGGAGTTCATGTTACCACATCCACGCTTGTTTGTGCCTATTCATCTGTTCCTTGACTGGTCTTTCAGACTAAATTTTTCTACAGCTATGATCCCTGTACTTTGATGGGAGATTCTTGGAATGTAAATAATTTAAGCATTAATTATAACACAAACGCAGTGATCCAAAAGCTCAAGACAAAGTCTTGAAAGGAGCTTTTAAAGGCCATTTTATTAACTCTTTATTGTTAATTTTATTAACACCTTTATTAGCAGTCAACTTGCTAGTGCTGATTCACTAGCAGGTTAATATGCCCCCATGAAAAAATATGATCAAGGGTTTTTTCAGTCAATCAGTTATTAAAATACCAATCCTCAGTTTTCTCAGTGCCAATTATCCTGGTATCTACGGTCTAGGGTGCACTATTCATGATGCAGAATATTCCCTAGAAATAGTAGGTCAAAATGAACAGCTAACCCAAGCCGAAAGGCAAAGAGCTAGTCCTGGACAACAGGCAAGATAACCAGGGAATAACTAACATAGATAATCAGCAAATCATTCAAATGAATTGATTCAGCTCTGGCTGGCGTCCCCATTTCTGCCTGAAAGCTGCAGTGAAATCCAAATAAGTGGCAGTTATCTTACTGTCTCTTCCTGTTATCTGACTCTAATGGCAGCAGAGGAGAGAGGGGAAATCATGTCTTTGAACAGGATCACGGCCTTTCATTTAAAGTAAATACTACATCAAAATGGAAACTGCCTGAAGAATGACTCTGCCTTGGCTTAATCTGCTCAGGACTAAGTAATGTATTAAAACCAGACAATATCAGGTGCTTGCAATGGCTTCGGCACCTTCACTACAAACGTGCACATGGAGAATTAGAAAATACTGTTTATGAGGACCTGAAGGTGGCTAACAGGACAGCATGAGGTAGCACGAATCAAATTTCAGCCAAACCACCTGTATTTTGTATTTCAATAGATGTCTTTAACTTAAAAAAAAAACACAATAGGAAAATTTAAAGAGAGTGATGCTCCCAGATTCAGCTATGCACTTGTAGCATCCAAGTTAAAATCACTACCTCTTTAAGTCCCCATGCAGTGGATGGAGAGAAATACACAGGGCATCCAGTAATGAATAATTCTGTGAGGTTCCTCTGTCTCTTCTGATGCTGAAGAGCAGAGTATGACAAGGTTCTGACTTAGGTACCTCCATATAAGTACCTGAACAAATACAGGTAGGCTGAATTCGGGCCATGTGTTGCTTTGGGAGGAAAACAAAGGGCCAAGAGGTGATTTGCCACAAGATGACACTGTCCACCAAAGCTTCACCTGGACTTCTGAGTTCCATCAAAATTAGCCACAGCTGTTGAAGAGGTGGTGAGGATTAAACTCCATCTTCCATCTCCCACAGAACAACATATGGTTTTAAGATCATGCTCCGCAGGTACATGAAACACAAATGAAAATAATTGCAGCCCCATGAAGACAAAAAGATCCAAACTGTGGTGGTAGAGGAAGAGGGACATGGGCTGGGACATTTGTTGGTAGGCCAGGTAGGTAGCCCTCAAAACAAGGCAGAATTAATTGCCAGCATCCCCGTCTTTGCATCCTTCTCAAGAGTGGGTACTCGCTTTTGGCTGGATTTCTGTGGCTGTTCACACAGCAGGAATGCCACAGAGAGGAGGAATTTCTTTGTAATATTTGGATCCTGGCAGTGCAAGATTTGTACTTTCTCTTAGAGCAAGAAACAAAGAGCTCTGGGGTCACGTCATCAGGAGTGTATGCCCAAGAACAAAGCATCCAAAATACAGGGGCTACAAAATATTTTCTAGCTCTTCTCTCAGAGAAAGCTGCACTAGTAGCAATGCCACAGGGATATTTGCTATCAATTTATGTTAAAAAGAATTTCAGTGTTTTTTGCTCTAGGCACTAAGCCAATTTGCCATGTTATGACTGTAAGAGACACACTGGGTTGGCATCTATGTTGCAGCCCAGCAACCAGCAGCCTGACATCTCTGGTAAGTTGTACTTCTTGTGATGTGCTGCTCACTTCCTCTCTACTCCGACATCTAGCTAATCTCTCTTTCCACAAGCTGCAAAACCATCGAAGAACTAATTACAATTAGCTCTAAAAATACAAAGATCCCACGGCCAATTCTATTTCATTAAAAAAATTCTACTTCTCACATATTCAGTGTCCACAGTTTAAAACATCTTGCTGAAGTACTTCTTCCTTTCATTACAGGTCCAAAACACCAAAGGAGCAATAACAAGTTATAAGCCTGTAATGTTAGCCTGTGGCAAATTAGAACTAGAAACCAAAAATTAATATTACCTATATTGTGAGCATTCTGATAGAATCACACTTGCATTGTACACTTCGCACATTGTCAAAGCTCAGGAATGTACTGTTACTAGGTCTGAAGATATTATTTAGATGCTTTCCAAGGTCTGTAATTTCTGCTGTATTCCTCCACACTTTCAAAATATTGTACCCAGATGGACAGATGATATTAAGGGATGATGAGACACATACCACAAAAGCAATACAATTAAAAAAGATTAAAAATGTGTACTCTCATTTTTGCAAGGTCCAAATTAACTTCCTTATTAATTACTCTTTTTTATTACTAAAAGCCTTCAGGTGTCAGATTTTATTGTGGATTCAACATCTTTTTCAACACAGTCTGAAAAATTTAATGACTAATATGAGAGGTGACAGGACTAAACTCTATTTCATAATACATTTCTATTTCATGCTTTATTTAGTTTTATTTTACTTCCATAGCTTTAAAAATGTTTTGATCCTCTTTTATTTTAAAGAAAATAAACTGGAAGTGAGGCTTCAACCCAAATAGTTTTTCACAGCAGTAGATGTAAACTGTGGAAAATAAAATGAAGGCTAAAAAGGTTCAAGGACTATTAAATGTAATGGAAAGAAGGCACCTATCACTTAACTTAATTTTTGCTGCTAAAGCAGTTTTATGTTTGCTATTCACAGGTACTAACATTTACGGTAGTAACCATTATAAAGTCAATTTAATTATCTTTATCTTTTTACAAATAATAAATTTAGTTGTCCTACAATGAAAATCAATTGTCAACATAAGCTATGGTTAACATCTAATAAAACAGCCCTCTGTAAATCCATGATTATTAAGATTGGCTTCTATATTAACTAACAGACATCATAAAATTTCCCTCCTTGCATTAATCTGTATATTCAAGGTTCATCCTGCTGGACTGAGTTTCCCAAAATAAACTGTTAGAGTGAATGAACAAAATTTTTGTGCCTATCATTATTATATTATAGCCACTTAAATATATATCTATAGCTGAATGGTTTTGAAATTAATGTCATATTTTAATTAAGTCATAGAATATGGTGGCTATAGCAAATGATAAGTGATTCATGTCTTTGTTTCCATGTCCTTCTGAACATAATGACAACGCTGCTTAGGTTTTAGTTTGAGCATTAAGGGAAGCTCATTGAAATGTGAAAAACCAATTTCCCAAAGCAATCTATATATGGCAGGGATTACTTAAACTCTTGTGTCAAAAACCAAACCAAAACAGGCCCCCTGCCACAAAAGAAACACCAAGAACTCCCAAAAACCAAACCAAAAATAACAAGAATATTCCAACAAATCCAAATTGGAATTTACTGCCTTAGAAATGTGTTCACAAGTTTTACCTTCCAAAGCGAGAGCAGTGGTGCCCAGATTCAGCATGAAATTATGTATCAGATATCAGAGGATATCTGATCCATCCTTTGGAGGTTTAAAAGGTTCTTCCTCCTGTGACACCAACTTTGCCTAAGGACATTGGCATGATACAGTGGCCATGCAATCAGTGCCAGCTTCAACTGACATTGGGTGTAGTCTTTTAACAACAGAGCAATATCCTACCTACCCTGAAAGATCCCAAAGGCATTTTAAAGTAGGGGAAGCAGGTAAGCTTGAAGTACCTGTGAAAGAACATACAGAATTTGGGATGAGAACAAATTCCAGGTGTGCCTAAGACAAACCCTTCCAAATACCATGGTATCTTTTGGCTATAGAGACCAAACAGGGCCTTAAAGTGGTTTTTGGTTAGTTTCAGCATTATTATCAACTCAGGGTGTACTTTGGAAAATGGAGATTCAGATCCTTCATCTTACTTCTTTACTATAAATCAAATGACTGTAGCAAAGTTAGCAAGACTGGACTTGCACCGTGGGGAAACCAGTCCTTGGAGAAGCAGCATTTGGTATTATTATTATTATTTGAATAGTTGAAGAGGAAGAGAATTATTTTGCCATGTATTTAATTTGTTTTAAAAATGCTAAAGGAGCATATATTCTTTCCTGATAATTGTTATTTTTCACTTTACACAATGTCTAGATTAATTAGGAAAAAAATATTCTTTGTTTTAATTAACTTCTGCTGATGAAAATACAGTTCTTTATCACATAAATATAATCTTCACATAGTAGCTTTAATTCTCTGGGCATTGTCAAAATAAAATTATAATAAAAACTATATATATAGGTTAACAAGGACTGGAAAGTTCTGAAATAATCTAATGTACTTCTATGCAATATTTCTGCTTTTTTCATCCCTTTATTTGATCATTTTTAATAAAGGAAATACAATAGTTAAGTTCAAAGTTTTGTTCATTACACCTCATTCTTTGAATTACAATGTTTAGCCCAAGAGTCACAAAAGCATTTCAAGTATAATGAAGGAATCAAGAGAACATTTATACAGTTTTCATATTTTGGAGAAATAGAAAACAAACTAGTTAATCTGCATTATTTTACAAAATTTAACTTTGTGCCACCTGAAAATTGAATCATCTCAAAGTTTTAGAAAGTTGGGAATATGGAACAATTTTCAGACCAGCAGCTTGTTTCTAACTTATTCCCTGACAACAGACTGCTAGACCAAGCATTTGCTCCTTTTCATCTGTCTGAAAAGCATTTGTGTAGCTGTAACATGCCCTCCCTTTGGCAGGTAGACCCTTTTCTAGGGAGCCAAAGATGATTTTAGAAGTATTCTGAACACAAGGATTTAGATGTTTACTGCACTCACTGTGCTCGTACTTCTACCATTTTCAAGACTGAGCTATAAAGCAACACAGCTTTGGATGGACTTTGTGTTCAACCTACAAGAACAGCCTGCTTTGCTAGGTGGTCTACTTCTCACCTATAGTACTATGTCACTTAAAGCCTACTAATGCAAAGCCTAGCATGATTTATTGTTATTTAACTGTAAAAAGTAACTGCATGGGTGGGCATGCAGTTTATAGAGCATTGCCCTCTATCATAAAAAGTAGTTAGTAGCAGGGAAAGAAAAAAACAGTAGTCAAATGGCTGTGAACACTTGTTCAAAATATATAGATTTTAAAATATATAGTTAGTAAGCATACTTATTTTCCTATTTTTAATGCTCTCAAACATTAAAACTCTTTTTTCCACTTCAATCTCTTTTTGATGGAAAAGGAATGTTGAACTTGATTTTTACAGCTCTTCCTAGGTTTATTTTTATCACCCCAAAGAGTTAAAGGCTTCCTCTTGTTTCCTCTGCCTATTTAACAGCTAATTGCACTGGTGACAGACACCTAACAGAAAAAAGAAAAGCAGTCTAGCAACTATACACCTTCTCCTCTCTCCTCTCTAGCCTCTTGTTATTCTTTGATACTCAAAATAAAGGCAGCCATCAATAGCAGCCAGTCAACTTAGTCCTTTCTCTTTTCAAATAAACATTGCATCCCCAAACTCTGATACATGTGCCCCAGCTCCCTGATTTCCAGGAGGAAGAAGGAAGTTTCCTTTCCTCCATTTCCTCCTGACTGCTCATTTTTCACTTGAAAAGCAAGCTGGTAACTCCAATTATCTGTGCTTTTTGTGGCCCTCTTATTGTTCTCACTGCATTTTCTCCTTTACATGCATTTAAACATATTTTTCCTTATTTCATTTCCCCACATTACATTTATTCTAAGTTTTTTTGTTCAATCAGGAGCTGTCTCACCTACCTAGCCAACTAACCCAGAATCCAAATAATACTCATCAGGTTAATTAGAACATGACCATACACTACAGCCCCACTCACTACAACTCTCCCCCCTGCTCAGCTGGATTACGGCAGTCAGGGTAATTATTGCTAATTATTCTGTGGAAATGGCTTCATAGCCTCCTTGCAAAGGATGCCTTACACTGGGATATAATCAAACCTCCATGTAAGCAAGCCTGGAGTGTGCCACTTTTTCCCTCTTGGGTTGGACCCATGATTGCAATGACCACACACAAGAAACGGTTGTTGCTTTATTTTTCCTACCTTCCTTTTCTCTATATCATACAATATACCAAGACAAATGAGTGTTGCTTTCTGCTTTCTACTGTGGGCAATGCCCACGTGGTGGGGAGCCCAGCGCAGGCCAGGACGAGAATTTAGTTACTGAAAGTGTCTGCTGGCCCTGCGGCAAAGCTTAAGACAATACATTGGATCACCTTTTTCACAAACATGGCTCTTCATGAAACAACCCCTTACCAAAGTTTGAACATAGAAGTCTCCACATGGAAGCGTAAATTCAGTATTAGTTTTTGAAACATATTCTTTCAACAGATGCTTGATGAAAAGCTTGGCAAACCCCTTATTCCCAAGTTCTGGTTAGCAGCCAATACCTGAGCTCAGACCTTTAGTGTTAGGGCCATCTAGTGGGAGAGGAGGCATGGACACAGTGGCCAGGACATGGGCTGTATCTGGATTTTTCATCCTATTTGGCTTTCTGGTGTGACATTCTGGACACCTGGGCCAACAACACAATGATCAGCAGATCACTGCCAGTATTGCAAACAAAAGACAACATGACTGAGGACTACTTTAGAAAAAAAACCAGCAAGGAGCCCCCAAAATTCATGCAGCTGTTAAGGAGAGCATCCTGTGCCTGTACCAGGGGGAACCAAACAGCCAAGGTAGAGGAGAGTTTCAAGGAAGATAAAGACAGGAAGTACAAAATCTGGCATTTTGTGGGTGCAATGCTCCTCACATACTGACTATTCCAGTTTCTTCATACCAATCCTGTGAACTCCACAGGGAAAATGTGGTAGTGTGAAAAGCTTGCACAAACCTCTCCCCTTTGGTTGAGGCCATTGAATACAGCTGTAGGATCAACACCTTGGGTTAAATTTTAGTTATTAAACGATTTCTTAAACTATCATGGAAGATCTAGTCAGTGTTAACAGGAACATGGTGCATAAAAATGGATCCTAGGCCCTGGAGAATTAAGCCCATTAAGTTTTTGGTGCCACAATTTGACAATGCACCAAATATGCTCTGAAGGAGACAGTCCTACAGTTTCCAGTGTTTCAAGTATCTTACAGCAAGAGGATTTGTTATACAAGTACTGAGATGATATAACAACCCTCCAATTAAAACCACCCAAAACAAAACAGGATTTGTGCTTCTTATGCATTTAAAAGGGAATTAATGTTTTTCCTCCTCCTACTGGGCCTTCAGAAAGCAATCAGCTTTGCCTACAGCAGCAAAAGATAAATAAGAGACAAGAAAGGTGTTTCAGGCAGACATAACTGGTCTCTCTCATGCCAGAGTTCAGAGAATCAGTGCAAAGGGATACTTGAAATTATGTCTGTCTCTAGCAGCAGGACTGCAATGTGCTGTCTAGTGTCAAAGCATCTTTGCTCACAGATAAAAATACATAGACCACCTCTTTGAAGAAACTTAAGCCTGGAAAGCTGGATATAGAAAAGTGAACAATCTCTTAAATAATGTTTGGACCATTACCTAAGAATTGTGCTTCAATGTAAATAATGGTTACCTTCCAGCATCATTCCCTACTCCCATCATAATCCTATTCATTTACTTCTTTAGCGCAGTGTAGCTTGAAGTTTTCCTCAAATTTCAACGTAAGGAGCATGAAAAGAGCAGTTGGTCAAATGCTACTGGAAATGCACTGTTATACAACATAGAAGCTGCATTTGTAACCAAGTTTGCAGTTTTAATGTTAAGTATCCAGATCTTACAAGAAATGCTGTCAAATTTATGATACACAAGCTCTGGCTGACATTGTGTCCCAGCCAACACCTCACAGCTGCAGGTTAAGAGGAAGGTAAGAACAGTGGGGTTCAAACAAACACAAAACTCCCAAGACTCAGCAGTCAGTGAAAAGGCAGTGAAATAAAGCTTTGTCTATTATGAAACGAGGGAGAGAACCATCCTTTTCTGACAGCACAAGACTTAAGACATTGCTGCTAATCTTTTAGCCAAATTAAACCTGGCAACATAATACAGTCAGATAAGTTTGTTGTACTCTGAGTGAAGTGTTTATACATTTGTTTTCCATGTATCAAAAATTTATTTCAGTTAAGAGAGGAATTGGATTAAAAAGCAGGTACAAAATCAGAACACTTATTTTACAGTTAATTCCTATAAAAAATGGTAGCTGATAATGCTCCCAAAGCGTATTTCCACATACTTTGCTGGCATTTTAAAACAACTGAGAAACATAAAATGGTTTCTTACTTGACAATAAAGAAGTAATTTTAACGTAACAGCACCATAATCTGCAGGGTTTTTTTTTTTTCCTTAATAATTTGCAAGCTATAGCATATAAAAATGGGACAAAGGCATAACATCGAGCAGGCCAATCTTTCAATTCAACTTTGCATCAATCTATTACTAGAAAGAGACTGAGAATAACAAAAAACGTTCTGGCTCAGTAAGACAATGAGACAGAAATATTTAAAATAGGAATCTGCAGTAGATTATATCTTAGTTCAGCAATTTTAAAGGATGCTTAGATTTGTGAAGAAAGTCTTCCATCGTATCCTCCATTTTGTTCTCCACTGTAGCTGCAGATTTGTTTTCTTTACCCTTTTTGTGACTTCTTTTGTGCTGGGATTTAAAGAGAATATCCAACGTTAAGAGAATACAAAGAAATTAAAGACTTCTTGCTCATGTAAAATGCAGTACATAGTACATAGTTCTGAGAAAAAAAGTTGGTAGAACTCCTGAAAAAGGTTCTTAATGTAGTGCATTTACTAAAAAGATTTACTGTAGACACAAAGCTCAGCAGCCAGTTTTAGAGGTTTCATAACAAGAAAACACACTCTCCCCAGCAAGCCAATCCCTAAACAAGTACACCAAGCAGTTTACACTGATACATTGGTAGAGCAAAAGGAGCAGAAACAAGTAAAAAAATGCAAAAGACAAAAACCTCCACATAATTTCAACTTTTCCACAGATGTGTTTGTCTAGCAAATTATGACAATTTTTTCATACAGGATTATTTACTGAGTTTTTGTCTGTCCAGTCAGTCAGAAATCTGCATTATTTTATCCACTATTAACTGTTATCAGAACCTGCTGTTACTTTAGCTTAACAAAGCTTATTCTACAGGATTTGAAGAAGTTGTGAGACTACATTAAATTACAGGTGACTTGAAACTACAGCACTATTACAAAACAAGAATTTTTCTTTACTCTTAAACACACAACTGTTTTGAATATCTGTGGAACTTACCTGGAAAAAAGGAATGCCACCGTTAGTGTGGCAGTATACATTTGTATCCACTAAGGATTTTTTGCTAGTAAGGCTTTCATTGGATTCTTGCAACCCTCCTTCCTCTTCCAACAGGTCCTAAAAGAGAAGTTTTTCAGAAAAACGTATTTAATGTCTGAATTTCCTTGCTAAACATACTAAGCATGATCAGATCATAAAAGGCCCTGAACTTTCATTTCTGAAAAAACAGAAGAAAAGTCTAAATTATTAATATCATTGCTTATTTCTCAAAAGAATGTTTTCATTAAAGGCTCATCATACTTTACTCCAAGTACACAGTAAAATATAAAAGCCACAACAGCTCTCAGTTCTAGTCAACTCTCCACAATGGTATTAAAAACCACAAAAGATGTGAAATCTTCATTCAAGAGCCTCACTGGCCACTCATATACACACCTGATCTGCACTATCATCCACCTCCTTTGTCACATCACTCAGCATAGCATCAAGTTTTGATTGCTTTTGCCTCAATTGCTCCAGTAGAAGTTCCCGGGGCTCTGTTCTCACGAGTGTGACTGGATAGGAGTAGTCTCTTCTCTGTGGAGTTTCCCCTTTAAGGAAGATTGCATACTGATGAAAGGCACTATTAAAAGCTTTCAGCATTTTCTTAATATCATATCCTCAGTTTTACATTAACTCAATACAGAAATCTTTCTTTGTCCAGTGCATGCATTTTAAAAAAAGGTGTAAGTGCTATTATGTTATGCCCCCTTTAACATTCACTTAAGAATTCTGGAACTCAAATTGCTTTCTCTAAGACCTTCTGTTCCTGACCTACTTTATATACCTGTTGGAATATCCACTTTCAGATCCTCTTGCAGGAAGCCATTAACCTGAGTTAGTCCATGCTGTACTTCCTCATTAAGTGCAAGCTTCTGCTCCAGGAGTATCTCCTTATCCACCTTTATCTGGTCAAGAAGGCCATTTAGTACCTTCCCCTCTGTAGCCATTTGTCTACCAATACAGTCAGCAATTTCAGCTATTGCTTTATCACAGTATTCTTCATTGTTCTGAAAATGAAACAAAAAAACAACCCAGCTAAAAACACAGAGTTAGCAGGAAAGGTAAGGCCTTTTCTAAGATGTGGTGTGTGATTAATGACATGACCTGAAACGAAACAACTGACAGACCTCAAATTGAGAAGTTTCACTGCCAGGTTTACACTCTCATTTTGAGAACTATCTTCAGAAGAGTCAGTTTCTTAGAAAGTATGATCATTTTAGACAGCTATGATGCCATCCAGTTCAGATCAGACTCCTCACGCTTCTATGCACAACCCCACGTAGAATTAGGACATTCAATTGAAAGAGAACATCCTACGAGCTCTAGAAGCTTTATGTATTTTTAGGAGGAAGAGGAAAACATGCATTTTCATTGAAATCTATTCTCATTGAAATGAAACTTCTGAAGCATGCAGCAGGTATAACAGATACTGAGGTGCAAATGCCTTTAATAGTTACGAGTTGGACTCAATGATCCTTGTGGGTTCCTTTCAACTCAGAATATTCTGCTTGATTCTGTGCAAGGAGTTTCAAGTTTTTCTTTCTGAAAGTTAGCAAAATTTTGGATTTGCCTATTTTATTACCAATTACAACAAAAAACCAAGAATGATGGAAGTAAAGTTTGCGATGGAAATGAAGAAAACGCCAAACCTGACAGGAACGCTCAGGTAAGAGGCCAGAATTTGTAGATACCAAAAAGGAATGCTTTCTCCCATCTTAAGTCAATGTGACCAATAAAGTAATTTGCATCTTCCCAAACACAGCCTGCATTTGATTGCTGTGCAGATCTCCCAGGAATATTACTGGTAGATAAAGCTCTAGAATTAGAGATATATACCACCAAGATCATGTAAGAAGTCCAAATTACAAACGCAAATTAGCTGCATGGCATTAATCATGACACCATTTTTTGAGGTTATTTGCACTTTTAATCTGAAGTCTTCCTCTTAATTTAGGCTTTTGATTTCCTCCAACTGCATAGAAGCTCAGTAACTTGAATCTGCTGCGATTGAAAAAACCACAATTTTGTTCTGACTATAACTGAGAATTCTTTCCCCCCCTACAAATTCTATAGTAAAAGTTTGTTTCAGAATGTTGCATTTGACTACAAATGACTTTGAGTACCTTTTGTAAACACTGAAACTGCTGTTTCTCGTCATTGAATGACAATAGCTGTTGATTAGTAAAGTTGACCATCTGAGCACTTGTAAATTCACTCCAGGTTTTGGTATCCTGACACATATTCTGGAGATTGCCAAGAAGATGTTGACAGTGATCACTGGACTCTTCCAGAATCTTCTTGTTTTCAACATTTATGCTCCTGAGCTCTTGAGAGAAATTATCCAGAGATGCAGTGAGTTTGCTGTTATTGGAATTTGTACTGCTGACTAGGTCTGTAGTTTTCCTGCAAAAACGTATTTGTAAGAGTTTAGAGATTTTGAAAAGTAGATTTTAACACAATCTACATTTAGAAATATTTGAGATCAGAACCAGTGAAATAGTACAATTCCATCAAAGCAGTTAATTGTAATGTTGTCGCTCCATTTAGCAAATTTACAAGTTGCAGTACTTCAATAGGTTTTTTAAAAAAACAAACAAGACACCAAACCAGAACCAAAAACTCCCAACCATAAGCTAAAACCATTGACTGGCAAGACCCCAGTTATTTAGTCTACACTTAAACAAAGCAAGTTGTGATAGATTCAGTACTGTTCATCAGCATATTGTTCCCAGAATGAGTCTCTTATCCACAACACACTTAGGAGACAACACTGTAGAGCTACTATATATTCTGGGGAAAGATGAATTACGAACTACACCTTTGTGGCAGAACTCAGCTCTATCACACAGGCCTTGTCCAAAGGACTTTACAAGCACATAAATACAAAGAGCATCTAATTTTGAAGTTCTGTTCATGTATAACTTTATCTTGCATCAGTGTACAGCAAAAATAATCTGCTCCTTACAGGTGAACATTTTCTTGCATAGCAGTGATGGTGGTCTTCAAGTTTCCATTCTTTGTGAGTACATTAGTTAAGTTCTTCTGAGTCTCCTGAGCAAACTGGTCAAGCTGGCTTTGCAGTAAAGACACGAATTCAGCTGTGCTCTATTAAGAAAAATACAATAAATTTTACTGTTGCTTTGCACTTTTAGCATTCTTAAAAGGGCATTTGAGTGTCTGGATTAAAAATGCAGCAGATAACAAATTTTGCAACACTAAAGCAGAAAGTACAACTTTTGTGTAACAAAGACAGACACTTTGCTTTTGGAGACATACATAAACACATATATACAGGACAGCAAGCCCAAACTTTTTTGGTTACATTCCTATGTAAACTACTTAAGGCAGCCTAACAAAAACTCAAAAGAATCAGTTTCTGTCAGAAAAGATCAAGTTACTGTCCCAGTATTTCTTCTGAAGAACAATAGTTTACTACTACAAAGAGTTAAAGTCAAAGGAAACAATTACACTTGGTGTTATGATTTCTTCTTACTCTAAAGATACCTTTGCGTGTGCCAACCTCGTCATTTCCACTTCCTCTTTTAAGTGATCACAATTATGCTGCAGCTGAGCAAAACCGCTGGCCGTTTCCTCACGTATTTTTTTCAGAGTGAGAAAAAGGTCTCCAAAGAAGGCATCCATTTCCTTTTTATGGCCCTGCATCTTCAAAAAAATCATTTACAGTCAGATATCGATCTTTACTTAAGAAATGGATACTTTACCCTAGCATAATGGATATAGAAACCAACTCTACCAAAATACCAAAAATTGCCAAAAGGCATTAATAAAGTTATTGTTCGTAAAAGGCAGAAAATAACACCGAAGTCTGAGATTGGAATAGCCCACACAAAGTTCCAAACACAAAACTTGGCGTGCATGTAGACAAAATAGAAGAGCAGACAACATGCATCAAGACCTGGTAAGCCATGGACTGAAAACCAATAAAAAGCCTTTAGACTTTAGAGGGGAGTTGATTTCACATAAGCTATAATTGACAGCAGGTGAAGGTTTTTCAGTCAGAGCAACAGGTCACCAGAAATAAAAACTTGTTTTTGACAAAAATAATAAAAAAACCCGAAAAAATAAGGCTGCAGTTCTACACAAACATCATGAGATAGACTGGAACTAAAAATTGAAACAAAGGACTTTAGTAAGTACAGTGTTGTTTGTAGTTATGGTTGTTCATAAGCTAAAGCATCACATTTCCCAGGAATCAAAAGTGACTACTGAAAAAGTTTGGTACAACAGCAGAAAAAGTTTGGAGTGAAAAGACTTGTCTAAATGGATTTTTTTTTTTTAAGTTTTCTAAAATCAGAGGAGAATATATTACTTGTGTTATTGAATATTTGTTATGTATAAATTTAAGCATCCATGTTTTACCATTCTACTGAGACACTTAGGTGAACAGTTGTGCCAACAAAGATAACAAGCAAATTTATAATACTTCAAAGTAGAAAAAGAAGGCTAAAAAAAAAAAAAAAAAGAATTAAAAGGTAGAATTCATGGGATAGGATAAAGAGGAAAAGGCCAGACCCGAAGTGGAAACACTTTAACACACTGCAAAAAACCAAATACATTATCTGTAAATTAAATAGAAGAACACAAGATAAAGTATTACCTGGTCAGCCAGAGCTGAGTATTTCTTCATGTTACTCTGAAACTGACTGTTTAACCCCAAGACAAATTCTACCATCGGTGTCAAGCTATTTAATGCTCTTCCTAATCCAGTTTCATGTTCATCCTAGGAACAACAATTAAAAAAACAAAGTAAAACATAAAATGGCTGTTCCTTCATCTACATTTGTAACAAGTTGTCTGGATACATATCCATGTACTCTTTATTACAGTGTTTACTACATAGTACATTACAGCTTGTGGTACTGACATGGGAGGGGAAGTGGGGAGGGATGTAATTATGGTCAAGTAGATACAGGTAAAGAATCCCTTCTAATAGAAAATAGTTTCATGTATTTAAGTAGCACAAGAGTATGTAAATGTACTTACAATTAATCTCAGCAGCTCAGCTTTACAATCAAGTGATAAATTCTCGTTCTGTGTTATTTTTTCAGACACACGAGATACTTCAGTAGACACCAATTCTTTAACAGAGGCAAAAGATGCTGACACAACTGATTCAAGAGTATCAGCTGTTGAAGAACTGGTAGACAGGAGGATACCTATGAAAGAAATCAGGAAGAGTTACACATCTTTTAAAAGGTACCCTGTAAGATAGGAACTCTATTGCTCATCAGCTTATTGCCCCTTAACAGCACAGGAAGGCTGTTGATCACCCCAAATACATTATTACTGGTGTAATCATTACATTGCTTAAAATAAAGCCTCTTCCACTTTCCTAAAACCGATGCATTTTAGGAAGCAGTCTTTGAGACTATTGCAAAAAGTCAGGATGACTTCTGATATAGGTATTACACTTACCTATAAAATTTGTGTAAGCTGTCAACATCTGTTGTTGCTTCAAACTGTTTTCACTAACTGAATCTTGTATTTTGTTGAACAAAGCATTCATTTGTCCTGCAAATGTATTTTGGACGACAGCATTGTGCTGATCAACAGCTTTCTTACGATCCAGTTTCGCATGGAGCCCAGATACATCTTTTGTAGTTTCTTCAACTGTACTAAGTAACTGTACATTTTTAAGTTAGTCAGTGTTTAAACAAGAAGTCAAGCATATGTTATATAAGGAAAAGTAACAATACTTCTGAGTTAAAATAGTTATTTCTCTAGAAAGACATTTCCCTTTACATTATCAAATCACAACTGTTCTGAATCTTGATGTTATGTTACTTATAGTCTTAGAACATGGGGAAAAGTTACCTACTAGAAACCATTTGTTGTGGCTTTGAAACCAAAGCAAATTACATTCTCAGTGTTTAAGGAATTAAGGTGTCATTTATCCCAGAACAGTAACTGAAAAATTCCTGACCACTTCAATTTTTTTTGAACAATTTGACAGCAAATATATTCCTTAATACAGTACTCAAGCAATTACATTTCTAGTTCTGTAATAAATTAGAATTCATACAAGTAGCAGTCTTGGTTTTGTAGCCAGCATAAATTATTTCTCTATCCATTTGTCTCACACAAACACTCCACAACCCACAAGCAAAAGCCAGGCCTTCCCTTCCAACCTTACAGGAATCCAAATAGAAAGAAATTGTCATGTTGCATAAAGATAAGTTTCACCACTTTGCAGTTTAAACAGCAGGACAGCCTCTCTCCCTACATCAATTATGACTGATCTACAAACATGTCAAAGCCATACCCTAAAATACACAGATGACAGGGCAACATTATTCAAAGCTTTTTGTTATTTTCCTACCCTGGTTCATGGAATGGTTTGGGTTGGAAGTGACCTTAAAGACCATCTAATTCCAAAAGCCTTATTCTTCAAAACAACTCATGAAAATAGATACTGCAAAGCACTGGATCTCCCATGACAAAATGGCCTGAAGGAAAGTTAACTCTAGACCAACCAGTGTGTTTAGCAGCTAACTGTCAATATTACCATAAAGAAAGTTTTGCAATCCAATCCTAGTTTTCTATCTTAAATTCAGGTCTTGTCTCTCACATTATGTTCTAGCAACAACTGACTTCCTTGAACAGCCCATGGAACTACTGAGCACAGGAAGCTGTTTTATGGTAAGTGCAAGAACTTGTGACAACCTTTCTAGCTGTGCCATGAAGTTTTTGTTCAGTGTTTTCCAAAACTGAAACCACATATTCTTCTTCAGCCAGATGAACCTTGGTTTCTTGAAGATCTTTTTGTGTTTCTTCTAGCTCTTTCTCCTTGATTTGCAGATGTGTTTTACACTGTTCCAGTTCCTTTTTACTACCTGTAAATAGTTCATTGACCTAAAGACGAAGACAAACATCAGTAGGGCAATACTGCTTTTCATAAATTCAGCAGTCTCACTTCACATCTCTCAGATTATGCAACAGTGCCAGAAAGCACATTGTCATCTAAAAACGTAATTTCAGCTGTAAGACTGAGGTCTTAAACCTAAACTACAGGTTTGTAGTCTTGTAATCGCTGAAAATATCAAATCAACACAATAATCACTGTATTAATCCCTTGCTTCCCTACTCAAAACACAAGAGCAAACTACTGTTACAGCACAAGAAAAAAAATCCCACTGAACAAAATTAAGACGACAGATCAAAGAGAGTGAGTAAAGCTGATAAGAGTAGTTACATATTCAAGCAAATTTATATCTACACTTCTCTTAAACAAAAACTCCAGTTTTCTGTGTAATTCCTTAATGGGAGCTCACGACTTCTCTCTGCTCATTATTTGCTTGTAAGCAGTATCTGTCAACTGAGATGATACCATTTTACAAGTACATTTTTTGCTGAAAATCCAGCAAAGCAAATTAAAGTAACAGATATGAAAATAGCTTTAAAAAATAAATACTGTGTTGTGCAATTTCATATATGTTATTTCACCTTCCTAACTTCCAGGATTAGGAAGTTTCCACTCTTGACTAATTGTGGAACTCATAAGAACAAAAAAACCCCATCTTCTGTCTCTTCTTTCAAACTTTTTTTCCTCCTCTCAAAAGAAGGAATTAATTTCTTCCCATTTTTTGACAGATTTAAGCAACAGTTGAAAAACATCACTTACTCTTTTCACTTCTTCCTCCATGACATTAATTTTGTCAATATATTCTGCAATTTGTTCTTCCTGAATAGTGAGCTTTCCATTCAGGGCTCTCAAATGAGGATTAAGACAAACAAATTAGTCAAGTAAGAGACAATTTCAAGATTATCTATGTATTTTTACACTATATTTTCAGTAATTTCAAAAAATAAGTATTGCTAACTTCTATATGAAAAACAAGTAATTTTCACTTAATGTAGAAAAGATTTAAGACAATTTTCCATCTTAAGTTTTTTTTGTAAACCAGCCCCCTTAAAAGCAAAGTAAACTATATCAAGTTTACTTTCTTGTATGAACTTCAAAAGAAAGGCTGCATGGTGTAAATCTGCATCCTGGCTATGCTTATGGTAAGTTCCACATACAAATAGATTTCTGAATGCAACATCCTATTGCACTACATCCTATTGTTACATCCTGTGTAATAATTAATTTCTAACAAACAAGTCAGTTAAGTTCTCCTGACTATCTTCAACTTTCTGGTGTAAAAATAGATCTGAAAGCATTTCTGTATAAGGATAGGTGCCAGTAACTGAGATTTGTTGCTAGTAACTTTATAGAAATTTTGAAGACATACTCATAATTTTCAAGAGAAATATAAACTCCGCTTTTTTCTCGCGCAGCAACAAGGTCTCGCTTCAGACGCTCGATCTCTTCAGTGTATTCCTGCAGAAAGAAACAATCAGCCTGAAAACTCCTACTTTGGTTTCAATATTTAGCTGAATGGATAGTTCACAAAGGCAGTGCTGTACAGAAGTTTGGCATAAGCAAAGCACTTCACTTTTGTTCCAAGGTCAGTAGAGCACCAATTAAATTCATACCATTGGATATATATTGGATATAAAAAAGCATTGGAACCCTCCATTTGAATCACACTTGGTAGCATCTAGCAGCTTACAATGGGAGTCACAGCTTCCTTAGCAGCAGAGACCTACTTTACCTTGGCTCTTCACTTATATTTACTGACAAGTTCACTTTAATTCAGGAACTCTCTAGGGAGTGAACCTGCTAACACATCTGCTCCAGAAAAAAAATCCAGTGTCCTTTAGTGTCTCTTCACTAACTTGTAACATGTACTCCATACACAGAGCCATAGCTAGCAGCAATAGCCCTCTGGGTTCAACTTCAGTCTTAGCAACTTTCAGCAACTGCCAAGTAGCTAATGCGGTAACAGCAGAGCAGCTTTAGCTTAAAAGCACCAGTTCAGTGATTAAAATCACTTCAGAGAAGCACTGTTACTAGTTACAATTCTCCACACCCTCATAATTCCTGCATAGCAAAGACTACATTAAAAAAATCAAACCTAATCAGTAACTCCATCTATTAAGATATGTGTCTAGTTACCTTAATAAGTGCTTTTCTTGTTAGCTTCTGATTAACTTCAGGCTTGTTCATTATGTTCTTTGCTCTATGGGCATACTCCAGTGTACTCAATGTTTCCTGTGAAAAATACGTGCAAGACTATGTCAAGCTGAGGAATTAAGTCACATTTTTTATCATTAGCAAAATATATTCTTTATTTTAGGAATAACTTTTCAGACTTTAAATTTACCTCAAGATTTATAGATGCAGGAGAAACTGTGGCAATTATTGATGTTTTTGTCCGTCCTCCAAGAGAGTCTTGAAGGATCCTTGTGAGTTTAGATTCTCTGTATGGAATATGTGGGGCTCTTTCTACCAGAGCAGTAATAACTCTTCCTAGTGTCAGGAGAGACTGGTTGATATTTCCAGCTTCACGAGCTCTTTTGTCAACTGCCCCAGACCGACCAATGTTTTCACTTCCTGCAAGATCAACCTGAAAGGAAGGTTATGCTCATGTCTCCAATCACCCTGAAGAATGTTTGCCCCATAGTGTTGCAGAACACAAAGAAGCCTAAGAGTTGTTCAGTAGACACTGGAGTGACAAATAGAACTGACACTCTTCAGAGTGACAAACATAGTTCATATCACTTCATGAAAACAATCAATCATTTTTCCCCTTATCAGAAAACAAACTTTGATAAACTCTAGTTCATGACTTTAAGAATGCTATCAACAACAGTTAGTTCCAATACTTACCAAGTTTAGCTTTCCAATTTTAACAAGTTCTTCTCCATCTACTGTTGTTTCTTTCATGTGGATGGTAATTGAAAATACGGAGTGGGAACGGCTGGAAAAGAAACCAGTTTCAAAGTTTCCAATAAAGCTAAATTACCTACATGGCACTGCTCCAAGTTATGTATCAATGCTCTTTTTAGGGAATACATGTAGCCATTGAATTGCAAATTACACAGTTTCAATACAGAAAGTTATTCTACCAAGCATATTTTTGTGCGCATACATAGGAATACGGGATTTAAAACCCACGATGAAGCAACTGGATGACATTTGACTCATTCAATCCTGATAAATTTTATTGCAAACAAAACCAAAAGAAATTCTTTGGTTTTGCTTACATTTTGGATTCTCAGTTCGTAGGGATCTCATGAAAACTGACTTGCAGGGGTTTTCAGCCAATATATTAAGAACAGTTTCACAGAATAAAGCTTTTAGCTTTATTCAGGCTAAAAAAAAATCCTCAAGCAGCTGATCCCAGTATTAAAAATTTAGAAGTCCACCAGTAGACAGATATGCTCAGTATAACCCTTATTTAAAATACAATATGGGCAGGATGCACTGCTTACTATTGCAATACTGGATCACTTCTTGTTCACAGTGACATACATATCACATCTGCAGCTCAAGAATGTAAAAAAAAGCAGTAATAAAAAAAGCTATTTTTGATCCAGCTGTCTCTACTAGATTCTGACTGTGACCTGTAATTGTATGAAGCAGCCTGTATTACCATACAAAACCCTCTCCTCAACCACATCAACTTCCACAATCTAGCTTGCAAGTTTTCAGAAGCCAGGGGTTGAAAGGAGGGTCTTGTGTTGACCTGTAAAAAGCAGCTCTTAGCGTACTTTGAAATCCCACCTTCAGTAACAAAACCTAAATACCACTTTCTACTGCTGATGAGGAAAAGAAAGGATACTTGAGACACTTTTTTATTTAGTAAACGGGATTGGCCAAAACACCCAACCACCTGTAACAGTTAGAACAAAAGACAACTCACTTCTCTAATATAGGTGTATCAACTAAGCATCTTCCAAACATGAAAGGACTACAGCCTTCTTTTTGAAAATCTGCAATATCTACTGCAGAGTATTTATCTTAGTACATGCATTTATTTATCTTTCAGATTTATGCCTTCTGTTTTCATAGGCATAGAAAGCTTTGAAAAAAAATAACTGAGTTGCACTTAAATTTCAACATTCTAGATGGGAAGTGGTGCATTAATTCCTTGCTTTGCTTCTGTGGGCAGCTTTTACTTTCCCTATTAAACTGTCTTTATCTCAAACCATGAGTTTTCCAGCTCTTACCCTTCCAGTTCTCTCCCTGATCCTGCTGGTGTTTGGCTGCTGGCTGGGGTTAAACCACAATACTCCTTCCTTCATAGACCAATTACCATCATCCCACGGAATGTGATAAGGATGAAATTTTAACTCTGACTTTCTAACCCACATTTGACAGTCTGCACTGCAATACACAATCTCAAGATCATGCCAGGTTTGGATTAGCTTCAATCATATTTTACTTCTTCAGTAAGATCCTCTTTAATAAAAAGCAGAATAAAGTTTCTGAAATGGGGAAGATTTGTACCTGGAATATGCATTCATGTAAGTAGCTGCAGTTGTTCTCTTTGCTGCACCCCTTTCCAGGATTTGGTAGACTTGATTTTTGTTGTGTACAGTTACTTCTTCCAAGCCTTTAATAATTACACCCCTCTGTCAGAAAGTAATACATGCTTATTATACATCTCTCAGCAATCCTGAAAGCCTTAAAGTAACAAATTTTGTAAGCACTAACCCTGTTTCGAGGATCATCAAACATCTGCAGTCTTTCCCCAACATCAGGAGTAGGATTCAGAAGATCAAAAAGCTCCTCATTATAGATTTCCAAAAGAGAGACTTTCACTGAAAATTCAGTACCATTCTCTGTGAGTTTTTCAAATATTTGATGCAATGTACGGGGTATTATGCCTGCTAGTGGATCCTATAAATTAGAAAGAAGAATTTAATTGATAAAGTGACTGGTGATTATGGGGTGGAGCTTCAGCTAAACAGCCTGATTGGATGTAAACAAGAATTCTCTGACAAAGACAATATCCCATATAAAGATCGCCAAGAGCTGTTTGCAATACACGAAAGAAGTAAAAGTTTTGCTTTTCATATGAATGAATGAACCTACAAACAGGTAAGGAAAGTCAGCTTCAGGATTTGAAAGACATCAACTTTCAGTTTTCTTTAGCCTTCTGCAGTTTCTAACTTTGAACTATAGCACAGACAAGAGAAATCTCAAGAGTGAAAACATACCTCTTCCCAAGTATATTCCTCATTGGGTGACCGCTCTCCTTCCATCGTGAAGGTCTTGCCAGTGCCAGTTTGGCCATAACTGTGAGAATAAAACTAAAAATGTAAACAAGAAACTAGAATTCAAATAAAGCTCCCCAGTAATCCTTACTGGTTACTTACGCAAACACTGTGCAGTTGTAGCCCATAATAACTTCATCCAGAATGGGACACACAACACTCCGGTACACATCGATCTGCTTGGCCTGAGCCCCAAACACCTGTTGGCACAGAGACAGCCCAGCATCACTGCACAGTCATCACACCATATTGAAGGACTGTCCCCAACTTGACAAGCAGTCACCCACCATATCAAACGTGTAGGTCTTCCTCGATGCCTTATCAGTCACTCCCCCGGTGCGGACACTCACTTCCTTCCTGGCCTGATCACAGTCCACAACAGCGTGGGAGCTGGCTTTAATTTCTGAGGCATTGAAAGGCCTGAAACGACAGGAGTTGAGAACATCAGCTCCATATCATTGCTAACAAGAACACAAACTGACAAAGCAGTAATATCACTCAGTTTAAGGATCTAGAACAGCCTGACTGGGTAAAAGGAACAGTTGGTTTGTTTAGTAATTATTTAAGAAAAAACGAAATGCCACAGTTCTGCAGTTTATAGACCCTGTTTTTCCTTCCATCACCGTGGGGCAAATCAAGTGTCCTTAGGTTTTTGTTTGTTACATACATATTTTTAACAAGCCCATAACCACTTTTAAGATCATTTAGATGCTCACACAGATAAGATACANGGGGGGGGGAGAAGATTCAAGGTATCCAATAGTTGTATAAATAAGAGCCTTTAAAAAACAAAAACACTTCTACGTGCAAGTTAGTGAAAAAGTGAATCAAACTAACTGTAAAAATGTCCTTTTTTATTTTTCATTTACACAAGCAAAGATGCCTACATCTCATGCTGATGACACAAGACTCTAAAGCACCAGAAATACCACTGTAGAACAGTAAACAGCAATACCAACAGACTGGGGGGTGGGGGGGAAGTCTCCATTAATTAAAGCTCAATCATAGTAAAAAGGCTTAATAGAAGTGCAATAAAATTTTTGGTACTTCGTGGTGTGTATTTTGTTTCACCACTAAATTAATTCACACCTGGTGCACAACATTTTCCTTGAAGGGACAATTGCACCAACTTCTCCTAAAAAGCATGGAGATGGCCATGTGCTGAAAACCAAGAGCATGAAATCCTATTTTATTCCTCATTTATTAGCACTACTGCACTGTATGTCTATGCTACCTGTATAGAGCACCTGAATGGTTAACTCAAAAATATAGCTTCTACAACCTCGATAGTTCTTTAAAATATTGTGACAGTAGAGACACTTCAGAGGCTCTTTAAATTTTGCTAAAAAACCCAACCCAACCAACATAAAAAACCAAACCACTGAACACCCACAAGCACATGGCATCTTGGATTTCCTGACCCTTCTGGCTAGTATTTCCTCCCCAACATAGCACTGAGGCTGAAGTGTCAGGTCCTAAAGAGACCACTGGACACTTCGGTGCAAGCTTGACTAATGACAACAAATGATCGCTAAAATCTTGTTTTCAGGAGCAAGTGACAACTTCAGTTTTGTGGCTTTTAAAACAATAGAAGGCTGAATAATGAATATCTGCTGCTGCGTAATGTAACGGTGAACCAGGAGGTACCACAGCCCACAGCTGTGATAGGAGGGAACAATTCAGTGAGGCTGAAACACAGGTACAGATTGTCCAGTGGCCACTAGACCAGCAGCAGCCCGGTATGCCAGGGTGACACTTGCTCTCGGGTCCATCCCCTCAGGAAAGAAGCGCATTATCATGCATAGTAAAAACGGGATTCAGAAGCTTCAAAATACGACTGCAAAAGGCATTCAAACATAACACGCAAGCTAACATTTGCAGTTCAGCCTCAAAACAAACCCCAACTTCTAATGGCATTTCAAACACCATTCTTAGCGCATTCCTAGTATTAGAGTTTTAACAAGCAGCACAGAAAGCAGAAATTCGTCTTAGGTTTTCGTGTGTCTTGAACATCAGCCATACCAACTCACTAACTCACTCGCTATCTCTCATCCAGCTCTTGAGCTCCCCGCGCAGCTTTGTGCTGGGTGTGCAGCCAAGCTCGGAAAGGGACACTTTTCGCCTTTTAAAGCTGCAAACACCGTCCCGCAGCACGGCTGTAACTCCCGCGGAAGCGGCGATTCCGCCGCCGGCCCCCGACCAACGCCCGGGCGGCCCCCGCTCCGTCCCGGCGGCCGCTGCGCGGACCAGCGGCGGCACGGCCGCCCCGCCAGCCCCGGGCCCCGGAGGAGCACTGACCTGCACCGCACCACCACCTGGATGTTCTTGCCCTTCTCCTCCTTCTTGCCGCCGCCCTGCNGCGGCACGGCCCGCGCCGCGGGTTCGAGTCCCGGCAGCGCCGAGAGCCCCGAGCTCGCGGCAGTGCCCGGCCCCGGCCCCACTGCTCCCTTCAACGCCCGTATCACCCACACCGCCCTCCCTCGCAGGTCGGTCCCTCCAGCCACCCACTCCTCTGTACCCACGAGCCCTCCCGTTCGTCCACGATTTCTTTAAACATCGCGACAGAAATCAGAGGAGCACGCCCATACAATGCCCGGCGGAGCGGAAGCCTTTCTTTGGCTGTAAAAAAAAAAAAAAAAAAATATAATTTCATTGATCAACCTTGGAAAATCTGAATCCATGCATTTNAAAGAGTCCCACGACTCTTTACCCAGCGGGGGCCCCTCCGGGCACTGCCCAGCACCGGCCCCTCGGTGCCTCGCGCAGCTTCAGCTCGGGCTGGGCTCCAGCACATCCCACCCACATCCTGCACCAAACCACCCGCACCTTCACGGGCTGCTGTTGCCTGATCGATTCGTGGGAAAGCCTCGTATCAGAATGAACGTAAGTAGTTAAAGCATCAGGGCAAAGCATCACATCCATCCTTTTACTTTGAAACTACAACATATGAACCACTCGCCAAGTACAAGTTTGGATCCTCTCCCCAACAGTTTAATTTGTGTCACTCCGGCTTCCCTGTGAAAGCTTCCTTCGAGGTGCTATTAAAAGCCTTGCTAGGTAGAGATCTGTAACAGGATAACACGTCTTCGGGGTAGAGAGGAAGAAGCAGATGCTGTAGAAGATTCAACTGGTCTGACTTTTTTCAGCAAATCTGTACTGGCTCCTACAGACTGTCATACTGTCATCTACCTACCTGTTATGGCCCACAGTGCTACAGTGTTTTGCTGTTGTTCCAAGGCCCTCCCAGTTCCTGAAATTCAGATTATTCATCTATAATTCTGCAAGTGTCACACACCGGGGTTTTTTTCCTAAAGTCTGCTTTGAAGCTTACACCTCCCTCCTCCATGAACTGTTAATAACAAATGAATCCGAACCCTTAAGGCTTGCAGTAAGTCTTCTGACAGTGACAAGAAGCAGCATCACATAATGCTTCTCTACCATTTATCTGAAAAGTTAAAACAATGTCAGAGCCAATCAATCTTATACTAGGCACAAAGAACAAGATCTGAGAAAACACACATTATTTTTACAGAAAAGAACATGAATGTTGGATTCCTATTCTGCTGTGAGCAGAAATTGATCAGAAAGCATTAACATTCCAGAAATTTTGTCTGCCATTCTAAATGTAGGCTGATGAAACAGGACAAGAGGTATGAAAACTCTGTAGAGATTAATAACAATTTTAATTTCCAGCCTCTCTGAGCAAGTATTTTCTTTGCTCCATATAAGATTTTACTCCTTGCATTCCACTGAAAACAATACAATCAGAAATTATATATTCTAGATAAATATATTACATGAATACTACTTTGCAAGGACAGACATCTCAAAGTTAAAAACTCCCAGATGAATTACTGACCTTCAACATTCAATTTTTAACCTTTTGACCTCAAACCTAGAAATAAGGCAATAATTCTGTAGAAATAGCTTGTAACAAAGCAAAATTAATACACATAGATGTGCTGGTTTCAGCTGGGGTAGAGGTAAATTTCTTCACAGTGGCTATGGGGCTGTGTTCTGGATTTGTGCTGAACACAGGGTTGATAATATAAAGATGTTGTTGCTGAGCAGGCCTTGCACAGAGCCGAGGCCTTTCTGTGCTGCCCCACTGGTGAGGAGGCTGGGGGTGGCTGGGAGGAGGCACAGCCAGGACAGGTGACCCCAACTGACCAAAGGGATATTCCAAACCATATGGGATCATGTTGAGTATATAAAGTGGGGAGAAGAAGAAAAAAGGGGGGAATGTTTGAAGTGATGGCATTTGTGTTCCCAAGTGACTGTTATGTGTGATGGAGCCCTGCTCTCCTGGAGAGCCTGAACACCTACCTGCTCATGGGAAGTGGTGAATTAATTCCTTGCTTTGCCTCTGTGTGCAGCTTTTACTTTCCCTATTAAACTGTCTTTATCTCAACTCATGAGTTTTCCAGCATTAACCCCTCCCATTTCCCCCCTGATCCAGCTGGTGGGGCAGCAAGTGAGTGGCTCTGTGAGGCTTGGCTGCTGGCTGGGGTTAAACCACATCAAGAGACAATTAAGGAATCTGTATTGTCTAACAGTCTTAGAGCTCAACTTTCAAAACAAAAGGAGTTTGGTGGGTTGGTATTTCTAAGACTTGACACTTTTTCCCCCTCTAATGAAACACTTAAAATCATAATAGTACATTTTGCTTCAGCTAAGTAAGGATTTAACCAAGTAGGAAAATAAATGTAAGAACAATATCCATGGAAAACATCGAGACCACCTTTATTCTCACTTGTTTTTACATATTCTATGAAAAAGCATTCATATCTATGCTGAGAGCAAAAATTATTTGTATGGACAATTGTACAGTAGCTACTGCTAGACTGAAAATTCAAATGCAGGTACACCAATAACGTGAATCTTTACCTTTTGCTCTATTCTCCTTCATATGGATCATACAAAAGAAGGCAGCACTGGAACACAAGAAATCTCTTCTTCCAACTGCTGTTTTTTTGTTCTTTTCTAGCATGGAAGTCTGATTTTTCCTCAAAACATAACATGTCTCTCACAAACACAGAAGAGATCATTCAAACCTGTATTTAAACAAGAAGAATCTATTTAATCATTGGAAGTTGAATTTGGCCAATGGCTACCTTTGCTATAGCTGTGATGAGTGGAAGGATATATTTCTGGTAATCATGTTAGCTTAAAAAAACCATAGTTTAATAGCTGCAGGTCTGTTCTACAAGGCCAATTTATAACATAGGTTGTACAATTTCTTAGACTAGGTAGAGCCTAAAGATAGTAATACACTATAAACACAAACTGAGTAACAGGGAGCTTGCATTTCACAAATAAAAAGAAACATGAGAAAAAGGAATGACTATTTAGGCTCGTCTGGACAGTGGTTGGGAGAATAACCTTTAGGAAGGTATGGACATCATCTGTGATGAACACGTTTGTTTATGGTTTTTTACAGAGAGACAAACATTACAGGAAAGTAAATTATACAGTAATACAACAGCCAATGTAACAACTTCAGTAGAGGTCACTAATCCCCACCTATGGATCAAAAAGGCAAGCTTTAACTAAGCCTTGTCAACAAAAATTGACAAGGTGAATTATTATTATTAATTGGCAAAGTGATTGAATTAGGGTGACATTTATAGACAAAACACTGTTTCCCTAGGATTTGTATCAGATCACCTGAGTAATTACAGATACAGAGGCCTGACAGTAAAACTGTTGACATAATACATGATTGGCTAAGAATGAAGAAAGGTTATATAAGGTATAATAGTGAGGAGAGATAATGAATAGAAATTAGCAGGTTGGGTGAGACTTCTTCAAGGCTTAGTAACACCTGTTTTGATTACCAACATGCTACACAGTGTATCAGCTGTATTCTATACGGGAGAGTTTAATATTATCAGTAACATAGTAAAAATTTTCTGATTCATTGCATTTCACTTTCATTTTAAAGAGGAATTGACCTGAACTTCAAATAAATAGAAAGCAATTTCTAGCCTTTGAACAACCTGTCCAGCTGGCCAGTAACGTTCTAAACTCTGTACCGCCCACATAAAGTTAAACGGTAAGGACTTACACACACGCACTGTACTGGTATGTTCTCAGCTGAGGACAAAGTACAGGATAATTATGTCACTGTCAACAACAAAAGATACCAGGCAATAAAATAACTACCTTATTGCTAAGAATTAAAGGCTCAATGAATATATAACATGATTAAAACCAGAACTGGTTTCAATCAACAAGGGAAAACACCCAGAATAAAAGATCTCCTTCTTTTTGAGGCATGTGTGCCAGATCCCTGTCCGACACACACACAGATGGTGGCACTTTTACATCTTTGCACAGTTGTCATAATAAAAAATTAACATCACATGTAGGGGGATGTATGCACTTGTGTAATTAGCTCAGAGTGGAGCTCGTGATTTTCCATACACTTACCTATTTTCAGTTAAGGTGTGCAGCTGGATGACATCCTTTACCTAACCAGAAACAATGAATGGGAAAATTGGAAACATATGGCTTGACAGGACTGACTGAAGTCAACAGGGAATGTCTCCTTGGCCTCACTGTCTTTTGACTTTAATATCTTAAAATTGTATTCATTCAGTATTTTTGTACTGAGAGTAGTTAATAGAAAGTCTTTTTTTTTAATATATGCCTTGTCATGAAATTGCTGCTATTTATTTTGGAGTGAGAATAACAAACTATGCTTTCTTTCAGCCTGAGGCTAGTTTGCTACAAAGCCCCATTATACAAAATTAAAATTTGAATTTAGTCCAGAATTTTATCTAGGTGCCAAAAATATGTTTCCAGTAGAAGCCTATCAGGACTGTACTTAAGAGCTTTACACTTGCTGTCTCTTAGCTTTCAAGAGAAGTACAAAATGCTGGTTTATTCTAAATGATTTGTAACCTGCCTACTTGGAAGACCACTTTCCCTGCACTGTACATTTATGCCATATATCCTGGAGAGGGATCTCTACACTGCTATTTTACAAAGCTCCTTCATGGGAATATTTGAATAATTTCCATACTTAATCTAAAATTATACTTAGGCTCATATGGCCTTTTAGGCAACACCTGCTTTTCCATTAGGGCAGATGATGGCAGGACCAAAAGCACCAATTGTCTATGAGGAATTAAAGTTTCATGGGGAAGAAGTCTTAGTTGCTGGACTAGACTGAGAAAGGAATTTTACTGCAAGTCCTTTTTACTTTTGCTAGTGCCCTATTTAAAATATCTTTAAGACTTGGAAGGGACAACCAAAATAGTGGATGTCTATAAATTTGGCTAGTGTAAACTGAAATAAGAGAGGGATCCCATTATAAGAACACAATCTGCTCTGAATAAACATCAGTGTCCTGGTTTCAGCTGGAACAGAGTTAATTTCTTCTCAGCGGCTGGTGCAGTGCTGTGTTTTGGACTCAGTATGAGAATAATGTGGATAATACACTCTTGTCTTGGTTGTTTCTAACTCATGTTTATCTTAAATCAAGGACTTCCTTGTGTCTCATGCTCTGCCAGTGAGGAAGTTCACAAAGAGCTGGGAGGGAGCACAGCCAGGACAGGTAGCAAAGGGATATTCCACACCACAGAAGATCACGCCTAGAATACAAATTGAGGGACTCACCCAGAAGGAGCTGATTGGTGTGGAGGGACAGGGCCTGGCACTGGTCAGCTCGTGGTGAGCAATTGTATTGTGCATCACTTGTCTTTTTCTTACAATTTAGTTTCAATTATTAAACTGTTCTTATCTCAACCTACAAGTCTTACTTTTGATTCTCTTCCCCATTCCACTGGGGTGGGGAGGGAGGTGAGTGAGCTGCTATGTGGTGCTTAGCTGCCAGCTAGGTTAAACCACACCCCAGTGGCACTGAATAGCCACTAAACAAGCTTACAGTGGATAAAACAGGTGCACAGGACAGTAGGTGGGACCTCTGCTGCAATAATTATGTCAGAGGCACGAGGAGGAGCCATCTTTCATCTCCACAACTACAGAAACAGAAAGGTTTGTTTTAGATCCAACTATTAGCAAACCACCACAGCTTTGCAGGTGCAGTCTGTGTGGCTTTCCCAGGACCGCCCCTGTGTACATACTAGGCAAGACTTATAGGAAAAGGCAGGATTTATCAGAGCAGCTAAATATACACCAGGACAACATAAGCGAAATACATACATTTGGCTACATTAGGTCAGAAAACTCTCTGTCAGGACCCAATAGAAGAATAAATTGCCTGAAACTATATGCTTCTGTAGCTTTCACCCCTACACGGGAACTGATACACTATAACATGTGTTACCAATAAAGGCAGAAGTGTTTCTACCATACACGCAATGTAACAAAACAACTGACTCCAATTTACAACCTCTTAATCTCCCAGTCGCTTCAGACAGAGAGGAGGAGACAGGTCACGAAGAGACACTCACCTGGTGTGGGCCTTCTGTCAGACACCACTGGATGAGCCTTTCTGACATACTGGCAACAGGGCAGAAATCAGATTGAAGAGCTCACCGTTATCCTGTCCTCTTTCTGTCCGGCTTCATCTTCACTTTTATATATGCTAGGAACTGGAAAAAACCCAGACTGCCTCAAACATGAGGACGTTTTCACAGGAGCTAAAATACTGAGTTAAAATTAGGCACCCACACGGTTCTAAAAGCAACCAGTTGATTTAGGAGAAAACTACCAAATGCCTTGCTCTGACCAGGAAGAGTTAACTTGAGAGACAGTTCCGTGTCTAAGTCCAGAAGTGTGGGCGTACTTGATGCAGACACAAATGTTTCAATTGGGTAGCTCAGGTAGGGGTAAGAGCATCTCTATAGCAGCACAGACATCACTGGAAACCAGGAGATGAATGTCTACTCAAATTCCCTGCCAGATTTTGCTGATTCCCGGGTGACCATATGAAGTACTGCACTGCCACTTAACAGCAAATTTAACCAAAGCTGACTCGTTTAAAGCTACTTCTGCTACATCCTCAATTCCATCTTTGGGTGCAGAAATAACCTTAGGTAACTCGTCTGACCCCATCTTTCGGCCCTTTTATGACAGGATGGTTCTGTGAATTTCCAGCTGTGAGATACCCACCTTTTATAAAAGAGAAGCACTGGGGAAGCTAAAATCTGACATTAAATGTAGAGCATTGTTTAGACATTCCTCCTCCCCACCTCAGCTCTGAAAAATAAGACAAGAAAAGAGATACATCTGCAGAAAGCACATTACCAGAACTTCAAACTGGAAGTGGCTTGGGGAGGAGGGATTTTTTTGGTTT
>VXBA01006136.1:0-91504 GCA_013399895.1 Serilophus lunatus | reverse complement strand
CCCGGTGTCCGCACCTCCGCCTCCCTTGCCTAAGCTGGCTCGGTCTCCAGCCGTGCCGCTTTCCTTGCCGGAGGGCTCGCTTTGTTGTTCCCCCTCCTCCTTCTCCCTCCTCGAAAACACCCTATGAATTTTCATGATACCTGCAGCGACTTCTTAAGCCTTAATTATATATATATATATATATATAAAAAGTTTCAGCCCTTTAAGAAGCAAGTGTTATCAGTTGCCCAGAGTTGGTGGGAGCGGCCCGCGGGGGGTCGGCGGAGCTGCCTGACTCTGGCTCTGGCTCTGACACGGACCCCGCGTTCTGTGTGTGTCCCCACTGCTGACACCCCGATCCGGAGAAGGCACCTGGGTGGAGAGGCTTGGCATGGCTCGCTTTGAGGGGCAAATTAAACTGCGTAACAGCTCGGCAAAGTTTTTCCAGGAAGGGAGCCGAATAAGGGACAAAGGCTAAGTTGTTTTCTTTCTTTCATTAATACTGTACCTTAGTAGCCAAATCTATTTTTAGCGCTGCACAAGTAAGAGACGTCAAAAGTAGCATCTTTCCGGGAAAAAAAAAAAGTAAGTTATGATGACTCATACTGTCGGTGCTTGTGTGTCAAAATTTGGATGCCCCGTTATTGTTCATTATTGCTGTTGGTGCTTCAGGATCGTAATCCACAGGGCGTGTAGGGGGCCTGTGCTTTTCCCAGGCTGCAGTTTCTCCTGCTGGGTTCCTCCTCTTTGAGCGTGTGAATATGTGCAGTATTTGGAGTTAACTTTGTACATTTGAATAGGCCTGTTAAGTTTTCATACCGCCTGTGACTATGATTTAATAATTGATTTTGTGAATTAGAATTTACATAAATGATAATGAAATGAGAGCAGGTATAGTGCTTTCATGTGATGATTTTTTTAAGATGTGAAAGTTAAGACTTTTTTTCAATTATGTGCTCCCTGTTTCCAGTTCTGTATTTCGTTAATGCTTTCACCTTTTTTTTTTTCAGCTTTAACTTTTTCTTTTCATAAAATTTTTACCCTTTGTCTTGATATCAAGCAGTAAGATAATTGCACAATTAGAAATTCTTATCTCCTTCTCATGTCATGAGCAGCACTGAAGTTGGCTGTTGTGGTTGGGAGATCCCCGGAAGGATCCCTGTATCCATGTGTACCTGTTTTTCTCCTTTCTGTCTTCAGTCAGTGTAAGGGGGTGTCTTAATCCCTTGGAAATGGTATCTTTGGGAATGGATCAAAGTGTCAAGCATAGAACTTATTTCTCACATGAATACAGAAGGATTCCCCTGCCCTGCTGATTCCAGAAGAAAGAGCAGGGACAGGTTGTTCAGCACTTCCAGTGTCCCACTGAACTGGTAGGTGTTGGGCCTCCAGCTGGGTGTCATTGGAGGTTATTGTGGAAGTCCTTTACTAAAAGTACTGCCAGGCCTTTTGAGATATGGCATGTCGGGATGATTTTTTTGATGTATTGATTCTATTGTATTAGATGCTTTTATAGAAACTTTTATATATTGGTCTTTTAAAAAGGTAGGAATTAATGAGTTTGTAATAAAAATCCAGAGAAATTGCTTTGGTCAGTTTTGCATCTGGTTATGTATTTGTATGTGCAGGATCTGTCAAGGAGAATCTTTGTTTTCAGTTTTACGGTGCCCATGAGTTGGTAGAACATACTTATGAGGTATCACTGTATGTATGTAATGAGGTGATTTTTGATGGACCTTCTTTGAAAGTTGCTTTCTGTTAAGATCTGACCTTCAGCTACGTGATTTTAGAATGAGTCAGAACTACAGCTTCCCTGGACAACTGAGGTGGAAAAAAGTGCTATGGAGTCGAGAGTTTGCTTACAGGGTTAACAGCAGGACTAGAATTGAATTGTCCAAAATTGTAAAAACTAAACCACAAAATAGGTGGAACAGGCAGGACTTCGTTTGAAACAGGGCGCTGACTCCTGTGAACTGCCCCTTGTTTGGGGTTTGTTGGTTATGTCAAAGCTCCAGCATTACATAAGCAATTGCTTTTAATGTGGGATTACAGTGCTTTTAATGATTCAGAGTTCTGAAGTTCACTCTGTTTTTGTTGATAGATCAGATTTTCTTGCCAGTTCTCTCATCTTCCCGTGTATTTTCTTGTTGTTATGCAGCATAACTAAAGTTTTAGTCTCAGCTTGTTTTTTTTAATTCAGACCTCACAAGTTTTTCCTTTGGAGGCTGTAAGACAGATGGTGGCATAAAGCATTAAGTGAGTTGGCTTTACAAAGAGTTTTGGGCAATCTGATGTGCTACTTGCAGATAAAATCTAAGAAATACACATCAAAATAGTGTCAGAGTAAAGCACAGAGGTCTCTCCTGTGGCACCCAGTTTGTGCCCACTGTGTGCAGGGCCCCCCCCCCCAGACACCAGGAATGCACTGGGGGTGTGAGCCCAGTCCTGCAGCTGTAGGGGGTGGAGGAAAAATGTCAGGGGGGGAGGGAGAGAGAATGAGAACCCCCTGGTTTGCAGGTATTCAAGGCACAAACCAATTAATTGAATTAATGAATACATTCCTGAGGCAATTGTGTAAAACACGTTTTCAAGCAGCTGGTCTTGTAGCACAGAGACTTGTCTGATCAATCATGTTCCTAACACACGATTCCAGGCTGATGACAATAATGGTACAAGCCAAAGCACTGTGCCAGGTTTGTGAAAATTCCAAAGAGCCTGTATTATGTCAACATGTAAAAATTAAAACCAGATAGTTTTATTTAAGTTTAAGAAAATGCTCAATCTTTCAAATAAAGGCTTCAGAACCCTTTTGGAATTTCCAGCAATCTCCTTTAAAATCGAAGTGGAGAATTGCTGGGAAAAGATTAATCGTACTTGTTTTGTTTGTGATGAACTTGTTTGAAGCTTGTTCACCTTGGAGGCTGTGTTTGGAGGAATTGTTTGGGGCCATTTTTGAGGGGTTAGGAGAAGTATGCTCAAGAAAAGTCAGCTCAAGTGGTTCAGAGATGTTAAAAAACCAGTTATCCCTTACTGCTATGTGTAAAATTAGATTGTATAAAATCCTGCCGTTTTGTTTGGCTCTTTACCCCCTGCTTTGGAAACTGGTGCGGTCAAGTTAAGGAGTGTGGATTTAGGGCAGTAAATCATCTTTCTGGTGTCTTTGTTGTACATCCCACCTCGTTTGACTGACGCAAGGCTTTCAAAGTACCCATCCTTTTACTTCTCGGGGCAGTGGCTCCGATGGGCCCGATGTGAGGAGTGCGGGCAGCAGGGCCCGTGTCGGTGCCGGGCTCAGCCCCACTGCCCCTGTCACACACCGCCGGCTCTGCTGCCGCGGGAGAGAACCAGGGTCGGTGCTGTGATCCAGAAGCTGGAGAAGCTGCTGGAATATGTCCAGAGAAGGGCAACGAGGATGGTAAAGGGGCTGGAACACAAGCCCTATGAGGAGCGGCTGAGGGAGCTGGGGTTGTTCAGCCTGGAGAAGAGGAGGCTCAGGGGTGACCTTATCGCTGTCTATAACTACCTGAAAGGGGGTTGTAGTCAGGCAGGGGTCGGTCTCTTCTCTCAGGCTCCCAGTGACAAGACGAGAAGACACAGTCTTAGGCTGCGTCAGGGGAGGTTTAGGTTAGATATCAGGAGAAACTTTTTCACAGAGAGAGTGATTTCCTATTGGTGGAGTCACCGTCCCTGGATGTGTCTAAGGATCGGTCAGATGATGAACTTAGTGACATGGTTTAGGTGGTTTAGATGTTAGACTGGTGTTGGATAGGTTGTGAAGTTAGGTAAAAGGTTGGACCTGATGATCTTTGCAGTCTTTTCCAACCTTGTTAATTCTGTGTATGATTCTGTGTAAGCTGGGCAAGTTGGGAACAGGAGCAAGGCAAGCATCTGCCCTGGCCACCATCATTAGGAGGGAATTTTCTGAGTCAATTATAGACTTGGCAAAAAGCTACAGATGGAGGCTCTGAAAATGCTTTAATTGTAGTGCAACTTTAGAGTTTCTTCAAAATAAACTACATAACAACCTTATAAATATTCATCATCTTCAAACTTGCCCTATTTGGCATGATTAGTGGTTCTTAATAACTTGGTACACTGATTAAATCATTGTAGGTCTTTGTAGTTGGAGCTTTTGTATATGAAGTAGTGCTGAATTCCTGATGAGTTTAAAAGTGATAAAGCATGTTAACATTTGAAGCAGTTTATCTACTTATGCAGTCTGTCTGCCTGTGTCTGCAATCAGAATTATTTAGATCAGTATCAGGAATGTGTTGGGATGTCATATTCTCTCGCTTCGTGACAAGGAAATTCACAGAAGATTGATGCTTTATGGATGTTGAATCATGTGAAGTGTTTTCATCTCTAAATGCGTAAAAGAAGGATTGCTAGATTTGTCTGCTGATGAACCTGTAACCTGAAAGAGTTATGGAGAGTCTTGTGAAGAATCCTTTTTTGTAGTGTTCACCCGAATTGATTTATGTTGTTGATTTGTATTTTGATTTTTTTGGTGGTATTTCAGTTTTTTGAGATTAGTCTTTCTCCACTCCATTTCTTTATTACATTCTTAGTAACAGAACTTAAAACAGTTGTCTGATTTTAGGGGAAAAAAACTTCACAGCCTATAATTTAGTCTAAAAAGATATTTTTTTAATTATGACATAGTAGTGACTGGAGACATTGAGAGAGGAGGTAACTACTGTTAAACATACACAGAGATCACGGTGCCATCAAACTCTTGCAGAAGAAGTTGTAAGAGACAAAAGAGGAGGAGGAGGGGTGAAGAGCTGTGCCAGAGTGCAGATTCACTTGGTTGTTGCAAAGCCATGGGCAGCTAAAGAAGTTCTGGACTCCACCGGAGTTCTCAGTGCAGTGTTGTCGTCCTTGTAAGAGAGGTGAGAAAGCCCTGGGTGGGTTCTGCAGCGCTGGGCCTCCTGCCAGAGCACACAGCACTCCTTCATCCCGCAGTGGCAGCTGGAGAGAGCTCCCTGTAACCAGGAGAAATCAGTAAATAACACAGAGAACACGTTACCCTTGCGGGGCGGAACAGGGAAAGGTTCTGGCTTGCAAAGGTTTCACTTCATTCTGCTAAATGTAAGCCGTTACCTTGAATAAAAACTTCCAAGTAAACCCAAATTTTTAAGCAACTGTTTTAAGTGGAAAGCAAACATCAAAATCTGCTGAGGTGGTAACTGTTGCCATTCCTCTGGCTCAGATCCATGTGCCAGCATTTGACTTCAGTTTGTGCAGACTGCTATGACAAAAAAGTCTTAAAAAGCACTTTGGAGTTTGTGCTTTGGGGGTCATATTTTTATTAGCTAGCAACCCTCAGGAGTTTCTGTTAATTGGTTTTTAAATATGGTCCTTTAATTGTTCAAACATTGAACTTAGATTTGACTACACTGGCTAATTTTTAATTAAAGCAAGTTTACTAGAATGACTTTGAGAGATTAAAATAGTGAGGCAGAATCATAAATCACTTAATCCCACTCCATGGTGCTCTGTTTACCAGTGTAGCCTGGCATCCCCAGAGAGCCTTGCTGGTTCCAAGGCACTGCCTGCCTGGAAATGATTAGAAAAATGGAACCTCAAAGAACAGAATATAATTTCACTTCAAAGTACTGTAGTTGAAAATTCAGCATTGGTTTTAACTGATACCTTTCTTGTACAAGTGAAGTAATTTTGATGAGGAGGAAGAATATTTCCTAGTCATTGAATAGGGACAATGCTCTCAGTTCAGACATCCCCGTTCTTTTTTTTTCTTTCTACATTTATCATCTTGCTGCCTGTAATTTTCGAGCCAGTGGAGGAATTTCCAGTGCCACAATAATGCCTTGCATTTGTTCCTGCTATCTTTGCTTTGTTGGATCTTTCTCTGTTCTTGTGAAAGTAGGATGACATTATTTCTCTTGATATTTTTGTTAGGGTATTAGCTCTGCAGTGAACAGGGCATCTCCTTTGTGGATGAGTTGCTTTGCCTCTGACCAGCAGCATCTGGTGCTCACTGTAGTGACAGCACAGCAAGTGGCTACAACACGTGTAGTTCAGGACAGTGTCTGAACATGACCTTAGAAATTAAGCTACTTCTCAAAAAATGACAAGAAATACTTTCTGGTTTTATTGCTTTTTTTGCCTGTGGTTAGAAGCAGTTCTGTTGTCAGAAAGTGATTTGTAGAAGTTTCGGGGTTCTGATGTGAAAGAATGGAACGTTGTATTCTTATAAGGCAATTGCACAGGAAAACTGTTGTGTGAGGGAATGTCTAATATTAGGTCTTACAGGCATGGTACAAAAACTCTCTAAAGATAAGTTTTCTCACTTTTATGTTGTAGTAATGTGGCACCAGGAAGAACAGCACTGAGGCAGGAAAATGCTGGTCTTGTTCTTTTGACGTGTTCCCTTCCAGGAGTGTTGTGTAGTGGATCTGCTCTTGCTTCTGTAGGAGTCGTCTGGTGATGTAATTCAGTTTGCAGAAAAATAATTGTAGGTTAATCATGCAAACCCATTTGAAGCTGGAGAATGTTGTATTCACAGTGCCCACTGACAGAGCAGTGAAGACGGAGATACAAGTTCTTCCTTTGAAGACGTGATTACTGATTGTGTCCCTTTTGAGCGCTTTAGGTTTTTCCTGTACTGAAATTTGACTCTGAAGCTGGAGGTGGCCTATGAAGAAGGCAGAAGTAGGGAATGATAATAAAATGGAGGTGTGCAGCTTTGCAAGACATCAATTGAAATCTCATCAGGTTTCATAGGAACTGCATAATTTGATGAGTCACGTTGGAAAGATGAGTCATCTGAACAAACAGTAAAGTTCTGTGACTTAGTGGTGTGGTGTAGAAATAACAAGGAGATGTCAGATAACAAGGAAATTGTATAACATTTAAAAAAACTGTTGATGAATGGCTATTGGAACGAGAGCACGGGTCTCTTGAGCCGTTGCACAAGCAATGCTGTAGCATAGGTAGGCCTCTGTGAGAAAATGCAAGTCGAGCTGATAAGGAAGTGTTAAGTAGTTTAGGACGAGCCGAAGAAAGAGCTGAACGTGGGACCCTGGAACAAGACACTGCAACTTTGTAGCAAGGAACTGCACCTGTGGCAAAGTCCAGTAAACACTGGAAAGTCCCGGCATAGTTTAAGAGTTAAACAGTGCAATTGTAACCATTTTAGAGCTTGGCCAATAGCATAGTGCCTGGTAGGCATAATTAACCAGAATGTAATAAAAAGGTTTGGATTTTTGCAATAAACGGAAGCTTGCGTTACCAATCATATTGATTGATTGCTCGATTTCCCCCGCCATCCGCAAAAAACCCTCACAACTCAAGCAGCTTATAGTGCACATGTGGCTTGTTGAGGCAGAATATTGCAGCTGAAAACCAGGTGAGAGGTGTTCCTTAGCAGGTGTGAAATCAGGAGACCGCCTTGTTCTCTGTCAATCCAACTTGTGTGCAAGTGAAGAACAATTAGGAGCAGTTTGGTTACTGATTTTCATATATGGAAAGTATCTTATCTCACTTCATGAATTTTACAGTGTCTTAAGTTCAGTAGAGTATTTCTATTTAGGACTCTAAGCTTTGAACATGGAGGCATTTTTAATCATTAACATGGTTTATATCAGTGCTATTAATGCAGAGAAACAGAGATGTTGCAGTTCTTGGAATAATCTTTATATTTCAATGTGTCCCCATTTTTTGGTGGAAGGAGACCCGTAGATGTCCCAGGCAGGATTAGCCTGAGTACAGGGTGAAACTAGTGGCAGGTTTAAATGAGAACTTTTTATTTGGATTGTAATTCCCGTTTGTCACTTTGCTTTCTTTCATATAAGGACATATTATAGCTTAAGCCTATTTAAAAATTCCAAAGTACTATTTTCACTTTTTTTTGAAAGGATTCAGAGATTGAATGCTTACTTTACTGTTTTGTTTTTTTTTTACAATACTATCTTTTCCAGTTTACATATATACATACATACATACACACATATATATATATATATATCCTTCCACAATCATAAATCCAGTCTTAAGTAAATTTCCACTCCACTACAGGTAAAAACTTGATCTTCTGTTTGTGAAACACAGGTTTCCATTGATTCTGCTTTAAACATTATGTTCACAAGCTTTCTATCCTCAAAATGCTGTTAATAATGAGCTCTTTCTTATCCTCATTGTTCTAACACCACCACTGGTGACTCTTCATCTGCTGCTTCAAAGTTGGATCCACAAATCATGTGGATAAATATGAGGGAGGGGATCCAGCAGAACAGTAGCTTTCAGAACTGCTTCCTAATTTGAGAATTATGTGTATTTTAGAAAGATTTTATTAACTGACTCTCTTTCATTTGTAATTTTAAACTGTAAGTAAAATATGTAATGAGATTTTGAGAGGGTTGTTTTTTTTTCCTCAGCATCTGTTACACTAACAGTAGGAGTTTAAACACCTGAGACAGTCTGTTTCTGTTTGTTGTGGCAGTTCTGCAGTGTTTGTGTTCTTAAGGCAATATTGCAAAGGGTGTTACCGAGTGTACAAATCCAGTGATCTCTTAGGAAGATTTTATTTGACAATCACAAAGTTACAACATTCATTATTTAACTCCCAATTCAGACACATGAAATACTTTCCTGAAGTTTTGAAGATATACTTGGGGTAGCTGTGTATGCTTCATTTAGTTCAATATTTATCATAATCAAAGGAGGGGATGACATGCATTGTTTAGGGTTTTTTAAATTGCTCTTAGTATGATACTTGAAGCATTCAGTTATGTGATCTACATTTTTATTGTGTTTCTTGGTCTTCAGGTTTTGGGGATTTTTTTGTTCAATATCTAACTGTACTTCTAAGTGAATTGTGAGTTTTGTGTAGAATAAAACTTTTTCCTGTCATCATTGCGAAGTATTTTCTAACATAATGTTAAAACATTAGCGAGGCTTAAGTGACAATAATAATTGACATTTCTTCTGTTTTCTTTCAGGTTTCAGACGGAGACAAGCAACAGAATGAACAATCCAGCTATTAAGAGAATAACAAATGAAATTATCAAATCGCCAGAGGATAAACGAGAATATCGTGGACTGGAATTGGCAAATGGCATTAAAGCTCTTCTCATCAGTGACCCCACCACAGATAAGTCTTCAGCAGCACTTGATGTGCACATAGGTATTTAATTCACGTTGTGTTCATTATGTCATTAATAGAAATGCTTACAGGTTTGGTATGTTGATTGCAAATAAACTGACAGGAGTGGTATGCAGTTGACAGCCTAACCTTTTGTTGTAATTTAGAGTTTGTTTAATTTTTTGACACATCAAGTTGAAAATTATTAGAGCTAACTAAATGCTTCTGCTGTACTCTGTGTTTACTCAAGTGTAGCTCAGTCAACAGAAAAATTGCTTTTAACCATTAAGTTTCATGTTATGAAAGATCTTTTGTAAGCAGGAAAGGGGCGGGTGTGAGTGCAATTATTTCAGACAGCTCCATCTGTCATGTCAGACTTTTTTTTTCATGTTAAGTTGTTGATGTGTAGAGGTGAGAAAATGCTGTAATGCTGGAGAAGTTGGGAGAGGCACTCCCTAACTCCAGTGATGCTTGTGCACAAACAGAAATAGAAGGGGAAGGGAGTTACTTTGACTCTTTGGAATAATGGAAGCCTTTTCTTATAGCTGAGGTATCTCTCAAGCTTGTGTAGTTGCTTAGGAAGTATGATGCACCCACAGAGTGCAGAGTTGGAGGCTCTTGCTGCTGTTGGTGTTAAGGCAGAAGGAATAGAGTAACTCAGGCAATTTCTTGCCTTTTTTATTATGGAGATGGCTGTCCCAAATAATTTTCTAGTTCAGAGAATCCTGAATGTGGTTTTGTTCAGGTGTATGGCAGTAACAGCCAACTGCAGCATCCAGTTCCTGCACTTGGGCTGGAGGAGATGTATCTCTTGCCTTCATCTCTGGTCTTCCATTGCACATCACTGCACAGTCCGAAGCAGCACTGCCAGACTCAAACTTTCGTGGTTTTGGCTTCAGTTCTTCCAAATCGTTATCTTTTAATTTGTTTGCCCTGACACCTACTAGCTGGTCATCCATAGCTGCTTGTGTTCAGGCAATTACAGGTAATAGCTTGTCCTATAAACCATAGGACAAATACCTCCTTAATTATGGTTGGCAATTGCTGCCTTTTAACACAGTACAGTCAAGGTGTAGAATTCAGAACAGTGTGATCTGCCAGGTCTTTACAGATTGTGAGTCATGGACTTCAGTTGAGAAATCGTCTTTACATGGATGTGCAAACTGATCTGGAGAGGCAATTTAATAAGCTAATTGGTTGTTACTAATTCTGATTTTTTAAAACATCTTTTTTAAGATTGAGTTGATTATAGTTGCACAAATGTCTGTTACAGCTACAGAATTGATACATAATTGCCTGAAGTAACGCACTGTAATTAATGTTTCAGTATTAATTTTCGTGAATGGTTGCATGAAATTTTTCCTCCTGCAGGATCTTTGTCTGATCCCCCCAACATTGCTGGGCTTAGTCATTTTTGTGAGCATATGTTGTTCCTGGGAACCAAGAAGTACCCAAAAGAGAATGAGTATAGCCAGTTCCTCAGTGAGCACGCCGGGAGCTCAAACGCATTCACAAGCGGCGAACACACCAACTACTACTTTGATGTGTCACATGAACATCTAGAAGGTGCACTAGACAGGTAAACACGTTTTTTAATATTTAAATTTTTGCTCTATAGGTTCTACTTGAATGAATGGAAAAGTTTTTTGCTAGTTCTGTCATTATGATATTAAAAAATGAGATTATGATAATTGTGATCTTAAAAAATATTGAGGGCACTATCTTTTGTTAAAACTGATAACCAGGTATTTTTCAGTTTAAAAGTCGTGCTCAGACTTTTTTTTGGCTAGCAGAGTTCTTTACTGATGCAGAATTTTTGAAGTTTAAATGTTGTGTTTACACTGAATATCTCTGGAAATGCGGGGCACAGAATAAGGTCATGAATTCACACACTGTGCAAATACTGTGATTGTATAATCAAATGCTCTGCTCCCCATGGTTCCTTATTTCATTGATAGCAAAAGAAAGGGTGAAGTTTAGAAATATATTAGAATGCTCTTAGTAAAGGGAACTTGTTGAAATCTGTTTGTTTTGATGAAGGGACAGAAACTGTAAAGTGTGTGGTTGATGAGGGGTAGAGTGAGTTTTCCTTTTGATTTTTCCCTGGATGTCTGACAAGACTTGATTTGTGAGATTGAAGTTTAGCTGCAAGAGGCTTTTAAAACAGAAGAAATTTTCAGTGAAAATTGTGATGCAGAGTTTTTCTTCTTGTAATACCTTATATGATAAGTATCTTGTCTGCATATATATATATAATTGAGAAATAAAGGTACTGAATTAGTGTAAAAGTTATTAGTGAATTTGTAAGTTCTTCATTAATAAATAATGTGTTCAGCTGTTTCCAGGAGGTACCAAGCTTCTTACTTTCCTCTTACCATTTATGTACAGTTCTCTTGATCCAATTAAATTTTTCTCTTTAGATTTGCTCAGTTTTTCCTGTGCCCTCTGTTTGATGAAAGCTGCAAAGACAGAGAAGTGAATGCTGTTGATTCTGAGCACGAGAAGAATCTAATGAATGATGCCTGGAGGTTGTTTCAATTGGAGAAGGCTACTGGAAACCCCAATCATCCCTTCAGTAAATTTGGAACAGGTTTGTTGGAATATAATTGTCTTTCTATTGGAGTTCTGTGTCACATACATAGTAGTATTGTTTATATAAAATTGCTAAGGACAGACTGAGACAATTCCCTTTTTTTCCTCTCCATACATATTTATTACGGTGCTTTATCACATTTTCCACATCGTAGACCAAACAGAACTAGACAAAAGCATAGGAAACAGTGTGATCCAAGACTTGGAGTACAGTGATGAAGCAACCTTTATGATTCTGATAATTACTGCAGTGAGTCCTGTTTTCCAATTACTGCATTTGTCATAATTTGGTACTGTTAAGTCTTTGTGCATAACAAAGTGAATAAATTGTGTTTAAATTGTTGTTAGCCACAGGCTCTTTTTGTGAACTGCTGTTGCATTTGGTCTAGGTGACAGCGACTAGGTCAAATCAGAAAGATCAGCAAAGGAAAGTGACAATTACTGAGTAGGGAGGTAGGTATAAAATCTTAACCATACAGCACAACAGTAGGGAATGGATACATAAAATGATTTTGGACAAATTCCAGTCTTTTGTATTTTTTTGTTCAGGCTTAATTAATTACAGAATGCTTAGTAACAATTTAAAATAAACACCCCAAAACCTCATTTTAAAAAGCATTGAAGCTGCCATAGTTACGGTCAAAACCACAAATGATTGATGCTTTGTTAGATGCTTAAATGTTGGGTCATTTTCTTTATATAGAAGTAATTTTCAACATGAATTTATTTTTGAAAATGCCCTGTCAAAGTAACAGGGCTGTACTGTTTAATCATTGAGCATGAATGTGTTTTATGGCCGGGGCAGTTTTCTTTGTGCATAGTTGACTCAGGTGTTGGGTACTGTTAGGATGACAGGAAGAGCAGATAATTGGCTTTAGGGGACTAGTTCCTCCCTCTGTCTCAAGAAAAACAAGAATATTTTTGCACCTGTTGGTGGAGGACATAGTTGTGGATCTGGCAGCCACCTGCTACAAGAGCATGTATTGCTCTTTTGCCCAACAGAGAAGAGAGGCTGTCTGTGAAAGTGAAACTCTAACTGCATTCTCCAAACACATGAATTTGAAAAAAAAAAAAGCCTTGGGAACTACTCATTACCAAGCAAATGTTCAAAGTATTCAGTAATCTCTGCTACATAAGATACTGTTTAATTTTTGTATAGCATTCAGGAAACATAGGTAGAAGTTGCAGAAATAGTTTTCTCCATTTTAAGGAGGTTGTCTAGATGACACAAGTGAAACATTTCCATAGAGGGAGAGTACCCAAAATGTGCTCAAATTCAACAGCTGTAGTGATATTTGTCTCTCCTTGAAGTGGGCTGTGATTCTGAAATGAAATGGCAGCACATAGCCTTTCCATAGGTACAACTTGGCAGAAGGACACCCCAGCTTTGATGGTTTTTGTTTACCCGAAGAGATGACAGCTGTGGTATGATTTCCATGAGCATTGCATTTGGCATCCTTGTTGTTTCCTTTTGACCAGCTAAGATGATGTTAATTTGGCTGGTACAGGAATGACTCCATTTGATGCTTCAGGGCACTCCTCGTTGCTGTGCAGCTTGTTTTGTCAACAAACCTTCTATTACTCTTTATTTGTCCATAGGAACAAATGCACCTTAGCCTTCAGTTTTCTTTTAGGGTGTGCGTTTTGTCCCCAAATACCCATCACTGATTTCCATGGATTAATGCCTGTGATGGTAATTCATCTCCATCAGTATCCTCAACAGTGTCAAGAAATTTCCTAGGCACTTCTGCACTGTTCAGTGTCCATTTTCCTACATCTGCAAGGTGTCTTCTGACTGTTCCTTCATAATATTCTCCAGTACTGTAACAGCATAAAGCTTCAGCTTTATTTTATTTTCACCTACATATTGATGCTGTGGGAATAAACACAGTAGGATCTCTAGAACTTCATCCTTTAGTTTGTCTGCAGATGATGAGGAATATAGATAAAATATTTAAACTATATCATAGTATCGGTCCATTGTACTTATTATGAATATAGATTATTTTAAAAATTGATATATTTTTTGATCTGTAAGTTCATAGACATAGTCAAATATTGTTAACTCTTTCTGTGTTACAGGGAACAAACTCACTCTGGAAACTAGACCAACCAAAGAGGGAATAGATGTAAGGCAAGAGCTATTGAAGTTCCATTCTACTTATTACTCATCAAATTTAATGGCTATTTGTGTATTGGGAAGAGGTGAGTTTTGTTCTGTTTGTTGAGTAAGACTTTACATATATATTTGAAGAAAATGGAGGTTCCAACTCAAAACCTTCCACACAAGGTGGTCTTTTACATATATTTATCAAAAGTTTAGTGAAAGTGTGGTGAAAACCATTTGCTTTTTGAAAATGCGCTAGCAGACTGGTATTTGTGTGGTGTTTTACAGTAATGCTCAGATGGTGAGTATGAGAGAATGCAATTAATTTTTTATCTAATCTAAAGCAAAATTCATTGAGTAATTTCAAATGGAAACTTTTTCCAGTAAGAATCACCATGGCAATTGGAAATCTGTACTAAATAAAACCATCACTGTAGTTGTAAAGCTTAAAATGAATGTGTATTTTGCTGATGTGAATAAAAAATAGTGCTTTTAAATAGAATTACATGCAGTTCACAAAATTTTGTTATACAACGAACCGTGTTGGTTTGCATTGTGTTGTGTTTTTTTGCCCTGCACAGTTCTGTTAGTGTAGGAGCACACGTATGTTCAGCAGTAAAGATTCTACTTTCTCAGTCTAACTGGGGTTGTTTTGATAACCAGGTGACTGGTTTTTGAAATCTTTCAAGGATTGAGATTGTACTTTGAAACATCCAAGAAACACATGTTTTTTTAGTTTCCAACACCCACCCTTGAAAGGCGTTTGCTAAAAAATTGACAGATGAGTCTTTTTTAACTTATTCACACTTTGAGAAGTGCTCCAAAAGGCATTTCTTGAAGCAGATAGCAGCTTTGAAGTCAGCATTTCAACAGAAATGGTATAGGTCAATTTAGGTGAAATAATGCACAACATCAGTCCCTTTCTGCGAAAGGTCTGCTGCTCACTTTTGCAGAGTGCTACAGTCACAGGCTGAAACTGGGATGGATCTAAAAGTAGAAGTGTGTAAACAGGTCACAGATGTGTGTGTTTTGGCTGCTGAGGAGGGATACCTGGCTCACAGTGTACCCAGTACTGGATGTGAGCTGAGGCTGAAGAAAATTCAAGTTTTGGCAAAGATGCTTTCACTCTAAAAAATTTGCAGCTATAGTTCCATGTCTGAAGCTTCTTGTGGAATGTTTATTTTTGTTGATGTTCAATATCTAATGTATCTTTTCTTCAGTTCCAGCTCAGATTCATCAGTAAAATATAAAGATTTATTTTTGGTTACAGGATTTATTTTAAAAGTGATTGAAGGCTTCCTTTAATAAGCATGGTGCTGCTTGCATGTTATAGTTTGAAATTTAAGTATGAATATAAGTTGCCTTTCTGAAATTAATTATCATAATACCATTAAAACTACTTTTCTGTGCAATTCGTGTATCCCCCAAAAAACATTCAAACACCAAGTCTTCACCTAATGGCTGAGTTATTATCTAATGTTTCGTTATTCTAGAGTCCTTGGATGAGCTGACTTGCTTAGTGGTAAAGTTATTTTCAGAAGTAGAGAACAAAAATGTCCCTATACCGGAGTTTCCTGAGCACCCTTTCCAAGAAGAGCATCTCCGGGTATGTACTGAGATGCATCTTCCATTGGGAATGTGTAACGCAAATGAATTTTTATGTTTAATGAACATTATGCACTTTGCTACTTTTTTATCAGTGTCCCTGTCAAAATTCCATGTTTCTTTATTAATTTTCTCCCCACTTTTCCATGCTAAATGTAGTTTTGTGTAGTTTGTAGTGAAAGTGGCAGATTTGGTTGCAGCTGTAAGCAGTTGAGAGAAAATTAGTTTTCTTTTTGTTTCCATTATGAATGGCTAAAGTGTTGTCCTAAGTTTCAGACACCTTTACTTTTGAGATTTCAAAGCTATGTAATACATGTGTGTATGTGAAGGGAACACCATATGTGTGCCTGAGAGGAATAAAATAAATGAGTTTCCCTTTGTTTATGGGTCTCCTTGTTTGTTTTTCCCCCTCAGCAACTTTACAAAGTGGTACCCATTAAGGACATTAGAAATCTTTATGTCACATTTCCTATACCAGACCTTCAGAAGTACTATAAATCAAACCCTGGCCATTACCTTGGTCATCTGATTGGGCATGAAGGACCAGGGAGTCTTTTATCAGAGCTTAAAGCCAAAGGTAAGTCCTTTGAAGTTAAAGAATTAGAAAAAACACTTGAAACACAGTTTTTTAAAGTTTAGCTATGTTTCACTTAAAATTCACCTCTGCATGTTAAAGCCTTCAACTGCTTGAGTAATTTGAATGTTAAGTCATTTTGCACTTTATTTTTGTGGCAGATAAAAATAAATAGGTAACAGGCTCTCAGACTGCTGATTTCTTGCAGTCCCCTTTATCTGCCCTGTTTGGAGTTATATGAACTTTGACATAATGATCTTGTCTGTATTCTGTCACTGACTTTCAGACTACTGTCAGGTACCTTAATGTCTGGAAGACTGCAAGGTATCTTCTGCTATTTTTCTTTATATCATTGTTCCAAGCAGAAATAGTAAACAAATGATTTTGAGTTTGTCATATTACTCTGAGTACAAAATCAGATAGGTCTGACATGTTTATATTTAACTTGCACTGTTGCTATAGGCATTAAGGAAGAGAAGGATAACAAATAAGTTAATCAAAATGTGTTAAAGTGCTCTTGCTGAAGCATGCAAAAAGTGACAAAAATTGTTACATATTTTTTTATGTAATTGAGTTTCTTTTTGATGTCATAGGATGGGTAAATACTCTTGTTGGAGGCCAGAAGGAAGGTGCTAGAGGTTTCATGTTTTTCATCATCAATGTGGACTTGACAGAGGAAGGACTTTGTAAGTGAAGCACTATGCCTTCATTCCATGTTATTCCTGATCTATTGGGTTTGTGTTTGTATCCAAAGAGACTAATTGTGATTATAGCTTGAAAGCCAATTTATCTTAACTGTTCATCTGTGTTTAGTTCCTCTCAATATACTAATACACATTACCTAAGAAATCAACTTACTTGAGGTTAGATTAAGTTAATTAAATACTTTAAATAGATTTCTGTAAAAGAATGTAATTTGAGTTCCTTTTCTAAGTCAGTGTCTTCATATAAAGACATGCTCAGTGCAGTTCTTGGAATTAGCTGGGGACAACTTTGCTGGTGGGATTGCAGATATGCTTAAATATCTCAACATGTCAGGGTGTAATTAAAAATAAAACCATACATGTTTGTGTTCATCAGAATTTCTTATTTGTGAAGAATTTCTAAAGTATTTTTTCTTTCCAGTGCATGTTGAAGATATTATTTTGCACATGTTTCAGTATATTCAAAAACTACGTATAGAGGGACCTCAAGAGTGGGTTTTCCAGGAGTGCAAGGCAAGTAACTGGGATTTGAAATACGTGGAGTTTGAGTTTTTACAAGTTGTTTTTTTTAATATAAGTAGAAGCATATTTGTGCAAATAGCCTTTAATAATCATGTCATAATTGAGTTTGTGAATTTTGAAGGTGCAGCATGACACAAATGACGAGCACATTCAGAATATATTGTCTTAACATAGGTGTGAAACGTTCTTGTAGAGCTTGAGTTATGATAGCTTAATGAAAGTGAAGGATCTTGCTCTTCCCACAACAATTTAGCATAATCTTGCTTAGTTTTCACGGAAGGAGGAGTGGGGGAAACATTTTCTATGAGGAGTAACATTGAATTGGAAATTGAAATGGCTGTTACTCTTCCCCCCTCTTCTTTCATGTGTCAAATTGTTTAGATGAGATTGTGATTTAATTTGTGGTTTGTTCCCTTATCTTTTTGGAAGGTGAATTAAAGGTTTTTCATGGAGTACTATGGCTGTACACTTCAGTCCTTGCTGAACTGTTCATGCTTCTTACAAGTCTGAATGGTTCTGTGTACACAGGTCAAAAATGTAAAGTATCCTGATAGAATTAGATTGACACTGAGAAGTGCAGTGCTGTGTGAAATAAACCCAATTTTATTTATATATATAGTCTCATTGGTTAACCACAGCTGCTTGAGTAAAGATTTCACATTCCATCTTGGCTTTATTTGATGAAAACTGTTGAATCTCTTCTAAGTGCAGAAATTCTGCATCTGGGCTAGGTTTGTTTCTTACACTTTGACACTGTATACCTGTACAAGTAGTCTCAAGTCTCTTTATCCTTTGCTAAAAGTCCCAATGGATTTGTTTCACTTTACAGAGTAAGCAAATAGAAGATTTGAAAGAGGTAGTTCCATCCTTCTATCTCATCCTTGTGTCTTTCCCTTGCTCCTCTTGTATCAGCCCCAGCACTCCTGAGACTGTGGGGTGAGTCAGAGAGCTGGCAAAGTAGTATGAGAAGAATATTTTGAGTTTATTTTCAGCTGAATTGTTGAATTAATCAGACTCTCTGCATGGTTTCATGGAAGGATGGACTGTCCTTTTCACTGGCTTTATAGTCTTAGATCTCTTTAATTCACCCTTGCCATTGTATCCTGAGAATGATGTGTTCTATTTCTGTGGCTAAGACAGCATAAAGAAACACGCTCCTTCTGTCTCTGAAGTCACCTATTGGCTGGCTGAATAAAAGGAAGAAAAAAGGAAGAGGGGAAGGCTTCAGTTCATTAACATATGACAAACATTGCACTGGAACACTTTGCATTGGTTGTATCAGAGCTGGTGTGTTTTGAAGTCATCAGGAAGCTTAAATACATGAGATATGGGACAGATCTCTTGCTATGAACAGGACTTACAAGACTTGTGTAACACTTCCCACATTGTGAGACTATCCTAAATTGCTTGTGAGATTTATGCAACTTGACTATTAGTGAAAATTTGAGTCAGGTACCTCTCTAACTGTTACAACATTGATACAACAAAAGTACTTCCTTTTCTTTCATTATAAAAGAAATTGCATAGCCAATAGCTATTCTTAAACTAGACTTTAATTTATGGTCTTCAGTAATTCATACTTTGTTTTCTAGGATCTAAATGCTGTGGCATTCAGATTTAAAGATAAAGAACGACCACGAGGTTATACATCAAAGCTTGGAGGAATGTTGCATGTAAGTGGAGAGGGTTTGGTTGGCTTTTTTAATAATAATTTAGCAGTGTGCTTGACTGTACTCTTAATGAATAAAAGCATCTTTGAAGGTCCTCTGCACTTCTTGTGCTTAGGAAGCTAATATACTGTATGCATCTTAGTTTTGGCAGTCAGTAAGTCACATTCTGTTCACTACCACTTTGTATTCCTATCCTTTTGGTAGAACTGATTGTACAGTGATTGGAGTTGCTATTTGATCTGTTTCAATGTTTCTTAAGACTCAGGTACCTGATTATTCTGTATTTACCAGTAGCTAAATCTTCTCTAGGAAAATATTAGAGAAGTAATATTTTATCATTAACACAAGCACTGTGTTCCAATTAACAATGTTGAAGTACTGCAGTAAGCAGAAATACTTGTACTGAGATTGCAAGTTACAAATGTTTGACTTTACTGATGTTATTACATGTTGATGCTGAAAAAGCCATAGTGTAGCTTTTACTTGGTCTTCATACTTCTTGCAAAATTCAGTTCCCTCATTTTGCACTAATGAAACATCAGGGTGGGTTTGGTTTTTTTTGTCCAGTGGAATTATGAGTAAACTTGTGTAACTTTTATACTTTGCAGCCATTCTTTATTGCATAGCCAATATCTGCATCTTTGCAGAGTAACTTTTGGTTTCCTTGCAGGAATTCCTTTTAATGGTCCTAGACCTTTAATTTGTAAAATCTAAAACAATAATCTTTAACTTTTAGAACTAGCTTTGCTTACTAAAAAGCATCAAACTTAACTGAAAACATTAAAATGGATATTTAAAGAGTTCCTGCTGAGGGTGCTGTGCCTTGCTTTTGTTCTGTCAAATGGTTTGTATTTGTTGGATCATTTCTGATTACAATTGCTGTCTTCAAAAATCAGGTCAGGAAGTTGCCAGCAGTGTTCCCAAGCACAGGGTATTCATTCTGGACCTTTTTTTTCACTGTCCTTCTTTTGCTGTGCTTTGCAGAATGAATAGTAGTTCTCATTCTGCTCTTAGTGGTTAAATAAGCATCAAATTTTGGATTTTTAGGATTTACATTTCAATTTTTTATAGTGCAGATTTGGTTCATTGTCCTTGATCTCCACCCCACACCACCTTTTCTCTTTTCCAGAATCGTTTTTGTGAGGTTTTGAGTTTTTCTGGAAGTCATTCCACTGTAGTTTTTTGAATAATATATACAATTCAGAAAGATATTTGGTAGTAATTCTGGTTGAAAAAAGTACACTTGTATGGCAAACTGTAAGAACTCGGTGTCATCTGGTAATTTTCCTTTGGTAAACAGATGTTTGTCAAGAAAATTTTCCTGTCAACCACACTAATTGTTTTCAGATGTGTTGTAACTCTTTTTTAGTTCTTAAATTGCCATGTACCTTAAGAGATTTTCAGCTTGATCTTAAATAAAAATGTTGGAATTAAGAGTGTTTAAATTTGTATTATGCTTTTAGATACTGAAATATACTTCCTTTAAATTACTATAAATAAGAATTGAATTATTAGAGTATCCTAAGAACTTACTGGGGTTTTTTTGGTGATGATTCTTTTGTTTCTTTGTTTGTTTTTGCTTAGTTATGTTTTGTTTTTCCCAAATGCACTCTAGTAGAGTACTTGGTAATCTTTTATTTTTAAAAATATCCTGCAGGGGTCAGCATTTACCATGTTATTTTTTACTTTAGTCAAAATACTGTTTAAAGATGGGTGACATTTATAGAGAGACTTAAAATATTTCAAGAGAAAAGAATGGTAAATGTATAGTGTATAAAATTGCCTAATATATGAGGAATATGATTGCATTGTTAGAATGCTAATCCCTTGTTTAGTTTTAAGAGAAAGATTCTGAAGCATCTAATTTGTTATGGAGGCAATACAGACTTAGTGATCGATGGTATGTGCTTTTATTTCCTTTACTGAACTGTTGTTTTTTCATGCTTGGTTTTGTTTAATTCATTTACCTATTTCTGGGCTTTGTTTTTTAGTATTATCCTATAGAAGAAGTACTGGCTGCTGAATATTTGCTTGAAGAATTCAGACCTGATTTAATAGAGATGGTATTGGATAAATTGAGACCAGAGAATGTTCGGTAAGTTAAACTGTATTTTAGCACAAACATTGTAAGAATGCAGATGAACTAATGGAAATAAATTCTTAGGTGTCTCTTGCAGCTCCAAAGTAAATGTGACTGAAAAAGAGATAGTTGTTCTGTTAATATCTTTGCTCCTTTTTGAAAATTATCTCTTTTAAGTGCATGCAGCTCTTCCTGTTCAGACAGAAACGTGTCAGGCCTTCCTATGCAGAGTGTCTCCCTTGGACTGATAGAGTTCTTAAGAAGATTCTTACTCAGAATAACTCAATTTTACTGAGGAAAAGCTTGTTAAAATTATCCTGCCTCACTAAATTATTGGGACATTTTACATGAAATGCTTTAATTAATGATTTCTAGGTCTGGAAATCTGTTAAGGGGATGCCTTTAAATCTGCTCCGTATGTTTTTTTCCCCTATGGAGAGCTACAAAACTTCATGCAGATTAGGAGACACCCTGAAAATGTCAGTTCATGTGGGTAGAAATAACTTTATCTGTAGCTGCTAAAATATCTCAGACTTCGAAGCATCTCTTTGACCTTACTGCATATGGGCTTTCTTTGCAGAGTAAGTGTGCTGCAGTACAAATTTCAGGGCTTGGGAATTGGTCAGACTGTATGTTGAAAGGAAAAGGGGAATCTTCTCTCTCCTCTGCTTTTGGGGATCTTCTGCTGTCACACAAGCAGGATACAAAAGGGAAGCAGAAAGAGGAAATGCACCTTATGTTTATTTAAATACCTAGATAATGGTGTGACCAGGGTGAGGGAAATACTGCTTTGCTGAGGTGATGGTTTACAAGTGAAGGAATCTGGAAACTCTAGAGAAGAAAAAGTAGACAGGTGAGTAGACAGGTGAAAAAGGGCATACTCCTTGGGGAGTAGGAAGGGCTGAGTAAGTACCTAACAAAGGAGGGAGTAGGAAAATATCTAATGAAGGGAGGAAGAGCCTGGGACAAGACAGCTTGCAAAGGACGTCATGGGGGTATTTTATTGATAGCTGTGGGGAGCTGGTATTTCAGTCAAGGATAGATAGAGAGGCTGGCCAGTGGAACTGATGGGGATGGTTAAGTGCAGATTGGCCAGAAAAAAAAAGAGGTGTATAGGAAGTGGGACCTAGTAGGCAGAGTGGATGTAAGAGAAGTCTAGAAGAAAAGGTAGTGTCAGGCTTAGCAAGGATCTTCAAATGAGTGTTCTGAATCATGGAATTGGGGCAAACAGAAGAGGAGAAGAATTCTGAAACAAAGAGCCTGAGGTAGGACAGCAGCAGAGCAAGTCTTCACTGTGTTTCTTTGTACGTCAAAGTCTGTCTTACATATTCATTTAGTTACAGATACATGTTAATTTATTTTCAGATGATGGTATATTTCAAATAATTACTGGATAAAGTAGGATAAACTTGGATTATGAACTGTATTTGCAAATGTTGTGGGGTTCTAGTGTTTCTAGGGGTGTGCAAGTAATGATAGAATAAATGGAGTTGCCTATATCAGCAACAGTAGTTGCCATAGTAATTAATGCCCTTTAAAGAAGGGCCTATATCTTTGTGTGGGTGTGCATCTGTGTGTAATGTGTGTGGGATACTTCAACTGAAGCTTGACTATTTTGAGAGATCATATTTTGAACAAACAATACTTTAATGAGAATTTCCAGGTTCTCTTTCCCATTGTATTTAATGCTTCTATTTTGGATGTATTTTCATGTTGATCTACAACCTAAATCCTTGAAAATTTGATACTTTTAACATAATCTGGTTTTAGTAATTAAAAGAGAGAATGTGTAACTTTTTCCCTGAAGAAAGCTTCATAAAATTGCACATGAATGGGAACTTTTACCTGGTTTCAGAATTGTTTACAAGCAATAGGTAAACCCAAGGTAATACTCTGTTAGTAAAGGAGCTGCAGGTGCTTTATCGATCCGATATTTATTAGACCTTCACATAGATTTAAAACATGAGTCTTAACATTGCAAGAAAACAGTTGGTATTATCTTGTTCACAATGTGAAATGGATCTTTGTTATTAGCCAGACAACTTCCAAAGTGTTTTCTTACTTAAGCATTCAAAAATTGTTCAAGGAAATAGTATATACAAATACATTCATAGACTCTTTAAGTTTGTTGTCAGATGCTACTGGGTGCTACAGTCCACTTGTGGGTGTTCTGTTGCCCCTGTTGCTGGCTATCCCAATCTTTTGACTCTCCAGCTGACAGTCCTTCAGCATAAACAGCCATAATGAACCTTGTTCAAAAATTAGTGTGAGAAAGAAAAGCTTTGAGAATACAGGTAAGGGGTAGAAAATTCAAGTCTCCAGCATGTTGCCAGAAGCACAGGAACAGTGTTGATGGTCTGTGGAACAATGTGATGTGCTTTTTTTCTACTATGTACTAAACCTCCATTTCACAGTGTTGTTTTACTTTAGGTAACATAAGCCCATACCTGCTCCTGCAGTTGCAATTCTGCTTTCATCTTTATCCACAGTTAAAATAAAGGGGGGTGGAGCAGGATAAGAGCAAGATGAGCAAGAGCCCTACTAGAAAGAGAGGAAGAAGAAATTCTAAAAAGATAAGGAATTTGGCTGTAACATGCTTGGAACAAAGGAAGTAATAGTTTGCTATGATACATATGTTTCTGTAGGATTATGTCAGTCTTCTCCCATTTGGCAAAGTGACTTGCTGAGGATGGACATTTTCTCCACACTTGGTAATAGTGGGTTCATTTTAAATAGAAGCTGGATTTTTTCAGGATGGAACAAACTTCTAGAACCAACTGAAGATGATCAGCTCTGGTGTATTAAATTTGGGAAGTGTTAGTCCTTCAGTTGACAGAGATGTGTGTTTCAGAATTCAATTTCAATTTCAGCCTTTCAGTTTTGAATGGTATCTTTGTGACTTTTCAAGTAGCAAGATACAGTACATTTAGAGAGGCACAGTGGTGGAGGGGTCTTGTAAATGAAATTGGACAGAATAGGTATGATTTCTGTACAGGAAGGTCTCAAAGTTAATGGAAGTGTGATCGTGATGCAGTAACTGAATTAAGAAAGCTTGTGGTCATTAGTAACTTCTGTGGGTCTCGATGTAATGTTGGGCTTTAAACATCATATGTCTCATCCTGCTTTCCTCTAGCTCATGCTTTCTGGATGCTGAAAAAAATATGTGGCTTTGAATCTTCCTTCGGGGCTAATGATGTTGTCTCTTCACTCTGCCTACCTCAAGAAAGAAATGTCACTTAAAAGATGAAGAAATGTGTAATTGTAAGCATTTGGAATAAAAGAAAAGCTAAATATAGGGAGAAAAATGGACTTTCAGAACTGGAACAGACCTGTTTTATGGCCTGTTCAGTTAATTGTTAAAGAAATTATATATTCTTTTGTTGCAGAGATTTTAGTAGGGCTTAAAGATAGTAAATACAAGTGGGTTAGTTCCCTGAAGCTTAAGTGCCTGCAGCTATGACAACAGCTGTCCTGATAAGGCTTAAATATAAATATGTACAAACTAGAGAGTGACCAAGGACTGATTAAATGCAGTTCTAACAGCCAGACTCAGCAGAGCACTGATGTTCTAACATGGATCAAATAAGGCCTGCAGGAGGTCTGTAATGATGTAGCAGCAGGCATCCTTTGAGATTGAATGAGTGTGGTCAGGGTGACAGTAATGTGTTGGTTATGATGGGCAGACTGAAATCATGCTGGTGTTTGCAATTGCCACAACTGTACATTCACATCTTAGCTCTCTTTATGTTCAGACTGTATTCTCCAGAAGTGTAGCTTGTAAAAAGAAACACAAAACATCAAACCAAATCTAAGATTCCCAAACGTCGTTGCTTTTTCCGGCTGCCCCCATTTTTTTCAACGTACACTCAAAAGCTTCAGTTGTGCTTCTATTCAGCTTCTGTGATAATACAGGAAGCTGATTTCTCTTGGATTTAAAAATATAAGTTTTTGGAGGAATTAATTTTTTTATTTGGGGCATCAAGTGTTTGAAGATCTGAGCTAAGTAAACTTGTTTATTTTCATTTCACTGCAAAAAAATGCTAACTTTATATATAGTACTCTATTCCTTTTAGACACATTTTAAGGACTTACTCTGTGAAATTAAAAGTAGAATGAAAAGGACTGCAATGTTTTTAATCTTCTACATAACTAAGATCCTCCAAAGTACAGTATAATGTAACAGGAAATAAAATGTTATAGTACATTTTAGTTTAAAATGCTGGCAAGGTAAATCATGTCAGGAGGGGGAAACTTAATTATTACTAAAAGAGATTTCATGGTACATTAGAAAGGTTCAAGAAAGTCACTGTGGATTTGTATTTGTAGTGGGCTCTCCTGAAAGAATGAATTGCCATTATAGTTGTTAATAAAAGGGTCTCCTTCTGTTGTACTTGGTTTTATTACATCTGTATCTTTGTGAGTGTAGTGAATTATCAGTCCAGTAGCCCATTTACTTCTTTTATCTTTTATTGAGCAAATTTTATATACTGATAGAAAACCCCTGTGAACATGTGCTTTAAGTATGTATATGTGTTTAGGTTATCCAGCATTTACTGACATGTATGCTCATGTTTACTTTTCTGTTCTCCCTTTTAATGGAAGAATTATTATGAGCCACATCCTAAGTTTGCCTGTTGCTTGGGGTTGTTTTCCTGTTTTGTATTGATTTATTTTTTTTTTTTCAAGCTTGCATTCATTCTATCTTGAGGTGATTTAGTTTAAATTGGTCTGAATTTTTCCTTTTTATTGTGATTTTATTTATAATTTCCTTTTCATAACCTTATTGGAATTTACCTACACTAAGGACTTTTCTTGACATATCTATGTAGGGGTTACTGTACTCACAGCTAGAAACTATTGTTCAGTGTCTTTTTAAAAAGTACAGTTTTTCAGCTGTTATTTTCTTAACAAACTCTGTGTTTAAAAGTATGACAAAATCCATACTCACAGATGGCAGTAAGTGTCCCTATGTGCTTCTATCTGACTGAACCATATCAGGAAGTTTTCATATTCTCCTCCTGTCTCCACACACTATTTGTTGCATTTAGTACCTTAATTTTGCTAAGAGAGAAACATTTTAATATGTATCGTTTTTACTTTTCCAAACTGTATTGGGTTTTGCCAGCCATCTGTGAAGATAAGGGAATAGACTTGGCATGTGTCGCCATCTTAGCCAAGAAAATGTAATTTTCCTATCATTTCCAATACATTTTTCCCCTCATCGTCTGCAGAATAAATGCTCTTATTCAAATTTAAGAAGATAGTGACTCACCAGATTAAACAGCTGAAGAACATTTTTCCCTTGGATAATAAGTGGGCTTTTTTCCTGTCTTGATATCAAAAGTGCAGCACTAGTACTATCCTAGAGGGAGGAAAAGTAAAATGAATGCCAAAAATGTTGGGACAGAAATGTCTAACTGCTGGAATTTCACAGACACTGAGCAGACAGCTCTCATAGGGCAGTTGGTGATGCTCACTCCTGATGATAAATCTGCTAGAAATACAGAATGTATGTGTTTATTTTTAATTACATTCTATCTTAGTAACAACTCTGAAAAATCACAATGTTCACTTATTTTCCCCCACAAAGCATTGTTTTTATAGACTCAGTTTTACTGAACCCTAACAAATACCTTGTGCTTCTGCAGAATGATTAGAATGCTGCACCAGTATCTCTGTGTGTAGTTTCCCTTCTGACTGTTTTCTGATGAGATTTGTGTGCAAGTGGCTTTGCCTCACATCAGTTTTCCTGATGGCTTTAAGGGAAATTATGAGCCAATGTAGGCTTTAGCTGTTTTTCCCTCAGTCATGTTATGTTATGCATTTGAATAAGGTAAAAGAAATTTTTTGCAGTTGTTTGACAATACAATAATTTGGAAGACAAAATTAAATTGGGTCCTAAAAAAAGCAGTTGATCTTTATAAGTATAGATTTTCCTTTTTTTACAACAAATGTGTTTTGATGTGTTTGTCACTAATATCACAAATACTGTGTTTTCTAGCTCTGTTACCTTTTCTCCCTTAGAACCTTGAGTTTTGTTATGTAAATCTGGAATATAATAGTTGGTAATCTTTCCTGGGAGTGCATTTGTTTTAAAGCAAACATTCTCTTCCCAAGTAACACTCTTCTATGGATCTGTCACTTTTAGCTTCATTTTAGATTTCAGGAGAGTGAAAGACAAGATGGTGTCGAGTAAATATGTATATGTATTACAGAAATTGGCTTGTTTTTGAAAAGTGACCATAACTGAGGACTACAACAGTTTGTACAAGAATGTAAATACAGAAGTAAATTGCGTTTATAGTTTGTTGTGTTCCATGTTCATGAATGGCTCAAGCCTAAATATGTTTTCAGACAGATCCTGTTAAACATTACCTGATTGCCTGTCTTGCCTTTCCATTGCATTTCAACACTGTCCTAAAACATGTGGATGTTCATGGTGCTGTACAGCACAACAGAGCAACGAAAAGCAAAAGTAACATTACACAATTGGTAATTTTAAAGATGCATTATAATAAAGAGCTGCATGGCATTGTATGTCTACCTGCTGCGCTGCTTTCCCCCTCTTCTTTTCATGTCCCACTCTTCATTTCTGTTGGTGTTTGTATCTTGGGTTTAGTTGTAATTCTTGGGCAGATGAAATGCCTTTTGATTTGTTTATGTTGTTGTGGGTATGTGTCTGAGAGCTCAAAATGTCAATAATCATTCCAGTAGTGATTTGGAATGCAGGGAGGGCAGAAGGATCCCTTGAAGCAGAACTGCTTGAAGAATTAAAATGCTGATTTCCTTAATTTCATTTTCTATACGTTGAGCAGACAGGATTATTTTTAGCTCTTTAATTTTAGTATGTTTCTACAGCAAATGTTTGAGTGCTTGAATTGGCACTACTGCTTGAGCATTAGTATGTTGGAGAAGGGTAGAAGGAGTAAATGTTGAATAATAGATCTTTGTCTTGCTTCTCAGATCATATGGTTATTGGAACTTCATCAGGATAATCTTTTAAGACTTTTTTTTCTTATTTTTATTCTTTATTTACTGCACAAAAAGACCTGGTAGGTTGCTCTGAAATTCTAAGAGACTTCATGTTTTTTATAGACTCTTAGCAACTTTGTACCAGTGTCGTAGTTTAACCCCAGCTAGCAGTCAAGCCCCACATAGCCACTCACTCACTCTCCCACCAGAGGGATCAGGGAGAGAATTGCAAGGGTAAAAGCTGGAAAACTTGTGGGTTGAGGTAAAGACAGTTTAATAGGGAAAGCAGAATCCATCCACGTAAGCAAAGCAAAACAAGGAATTAATTCACTGCTTCCCATGGGCAGGCAGGTGTTGAGCCCCTCTGGAAGAGCAGGGCCCCATCCCCATGTAACAGTGACTTGGGAACACAAACACCATCACTGCAAATATCCTCCTCTTTCTTCCTTTTGTCCCCACTTTATATTCTGACCATGATGCCATATGGTCTGGAATATCCCTTTGGTCCGTTGGGGTGACCTGTCCTGGCTGTGTCTCTTCCCAGCCTCCCATGCACCTCCAGCCTTCTCAGAAGTGTGACACCCTGGAGAGGCCTTGGCTCTGTGTAAACCCTACTGTACAACAACAACATCTCTATATTATCAACCCAAAACACAACCCCATACCAACCACTGTGAAAAAAATTAACTACCCCAGTCAAAACCAGCACAACATTACCGAATTTTTACTCGCCAGCTGTTCAAGTTAAAATGCAAACCAGTATTTCTGTGGCTGATTTTAGTGTGGAGAACAATTTCTCTAACAGATTCCATGTTGTTGACCAAGCTAGTGTCTGCTGTTCTGCAAGAACAAACACTCCCTAGCATTAAAGTGCTTAGTTCTTTGCTGAATATTTATTTAATAATGTTTCTTTTTTATAAAAAATGGAATAGATATAACATGCAAACAGATATGAAACCAGTTTATATGAATTCAAATTAAAAATGTTAACCATGTCTATTGCCTTTTGCAATAAGAGATTTAAATAATGTGTCTTCTAAAAACAAGTATTCTCATTCTGGTTTAGATATTGCATAACTTCTGTGGAGGAACAAGGATTGTTTTTTGTTGTGTGTTCATCCTAATCATGGTTCTTTAAAAGCTGAGGAGTAAAAGTTTCTGTTTGTCATCCTAGAGGAAATCTGCATCCTTTAAACACTCTTGTGTGTGTGATTTGAAATACTGTCTCAAAATTAGACAGTCTGTGAGGCAAGTCCTGCTTCAGTTTTTGGATCTGTTGTTAAAGAATGTGTTTTACAGTTCTATGTGACTCTGGCATGTATTTAAATGTGTCTAATCCTGGCTGTGTACCTCACTGCTCTACTCAAGCTGCAATGCACAGATGAAATCATTAATTTGAAAATCTGAATAGTATGGGCATCTAGAACTAAATACAGTAGAATCCTGTTTTCTTCAGCCTTCTTGTATAATTTAGTCATTTATGTGTCACCATTAAGTGAAATAGGAGGGATGAGGACATGGGCATTTATGGTAGTATTAATCTATTTATTTAAACTTTTCAATATATTGCAAAATTCATCGCAGGGGTATTGTAAAGTAAAAGAACTATAGTTTGAGGCACATCCACATATGCCTGTTTCGATTTGGGTCTCTCTTTACTGGTCACGTTAGAAATAAACAACAGAATGTTCCTGCTCTGAAGATACTGTGATTAAAAGAAGGAACACTTAGGGTGCGTAGATTTTGATGTCGTAATGTGCATCTGCACAAGACTTGATGGAGGTCATTACTGTGCTGTTCAGCATCTAGGGAAGTAATAATGCTACCTTTTTTTACCCACTTCAAAATTCATATAAACATCTATTTACTCTTGAAGCTAGCCACTTACTTCCATTGAATACTCCTTTGTGTTGTAGATTGTTCACAAGAATTAAAGGCATTTTCTTGATACCTGTCATGTAGACTACTGAAAAAATACTGATGAGTTTTTAATTTCCTTTATTCTGGATTTCCCCTAATTTAGGTGTATTCTTTAGTTCAGGGAGCATCTGGATGATGCTCTTAGTTACATGGTTTAGTTTTAGGTAGTCCTGCAAGAAGAAAGCAATTGAACTTGATGAGCCTTATGGTAACATTAAATGATGCTGATAACCTGAATTAATGGTTAACCTTACCGTGCAGGTCAGTATACGTATACTTGCTATCTAGTGTACCTTGTGATTGCCCAGGGACTGTTTGCAGAAATAAATGCATTCTGGTGATGGAGCAGAAACAGCACTCAGAATAATTTCTCACAGCCTTTCCTCAGACATGTTCATGCCAAAGTACTTTGTCTCTTTGTTTTCAGAGTTGCAATAGTTTCCAAGTCTTTTGAAGGAAAAACTGATCGAACAGAAGACTGGTATGGAACACAGTACAAGCAAGAAGCAATTTCTGATGAAGTTATTAAGGCATGTTAGAACTTTGAGTATATTCTAATCCTGCACATGAAAGTCAATGGCAAATTCTTTGTCTAATTTTCTCTTTAGTTGAAGGAAGGAGTTAAATCTGCTGCTCTACATAGTATGAGAATCATACAATGAAGTCTCTTTAATGTTAAGAGAAGAAAGGATCTTACATTAGTCTTCAGTTTTCAAATATATATTACATAGGACAGAAATATTTTAATGGTTTTAAACCATGTTAAGTGCAGGGAATGTTAAAATGTTTTTGTTACAAAAGATCCGTAATATGCAGTGGCTACTTAAAAATGTCAGCATGAAGTTTTTAAAATGTGTCTCTTCTGTGTTAATGAACTAATCTGTACTTGAGAATTTTTTTGCAACTGTTGTAAATGTTTTTGAAATTCATTTTTGTAACATATAATACAAGTATATATTGCCAGTTAAATGAGATTCTAAGAATAAAAACTCCAGTAAAGGAGGTGTACTAATCCTTATTGATACTTGATCTATTCTTTTAAGAAGAGGTGGCTCAAAATACTCCTTTGAGCTGAACTGGACCTTCCAAGTGTGCTCTGAACAGACCTTGCTTTGTTCAGCTATGTTATTGATCAGAATTCTTGTTTAAGTATTTAGTTTAATATTGTTGTTTCCAGTTCACAGTAACAGAAAACAGGAGGCATAAAAATATCTTTTACTGTGCTGTAAAGTTTTCAAAATTACTTTTTATCGCCAACCTCCTTCTCAGAGCACTTCATCCCACTGATAGCCTAGTCCAACTTGTTTTCCCAGCTATTTGTCTCTTTCCCTGTTATCTTAATACTACTTACATCTAATGCAGTGTATATTTTAGATCTTTTGTTTCAGCCTAAAATGAATAAGTGTATATCCATTAGTTAAGTAGAAATTCTGCTTAGCCTCATTGTTTCTTCTGTTTATCTAGAAATGGCAAAATGCTGACCTGAATGGGAAGTTCAAGCTTCCAATGAAGAATGAGTTCATTCCCACAAACTTTGAGATTTTACCATTGGAAAAAGATGCCACACAGTACCCTGCCCTTGTCAAGGTAAACTGTCTGTATTTGTCCTGTTTGCTCTCTAACTGTCTGGGAAGTTAATTCCTCTCTGTTTTTAAAATACGTATTCCAAAATAAAATCAACAGAAAAGTACAAAACTTCAAGATCTGGCTGGAAAGTAAAAAGTTTGTTCTTGCTGAACGTTGGATTATGATAATTTGGGTTCCTATGTAAATGAATCTGCAAACAGCTTGAACTTTCTCTACCCTTTTGAAATGTACTAACAACTGATAGAAATAGTAATAAGGCTGTTTATTCAGCAGGAGGGTGACTGCCACTCTTACATTTTTTTTGAGCAGTGTTGAGTAAGTCAAGAGTGTAGACAAGGCTGTTCTTTTGTGACTGTATGGAAAAAGTATGTGATGACATGGAAGAAGGGAGAGAGAGATGTCAACATGTAAATAAGCATTATTCTCCAGTCCCCTGGAAGCATCATTTAATGATCTCAAAATAATTAGAAAATACCATTTTTTCTGAATATGTAAAATTTAGAAAAAAATTACTACTTACTACTGCATAGCATAGTATGTGCTAATGCTCATCCCTGTTGTAGGCTTAGTTGGAGGATAAATAGAAGTCTTCTGCAGTTACATGTAATTCAGCTTGAATCCTCAACTCAAGAGTGCTTCTTTCACACTAGGTGACTAGAAGTCTACTCTAGTGCAAAGATATCCTTCAGGAAAACATGTTTGTTCTGCACAGGACATTCTTAGTGTATAGTTGAAGCAATATTATTAATGGAGAAAGATTTTGAGCATACGTTTATGTTAATCCAGAACAGAAGCCCTAAACTTCAGCAGGGACACCTACTACAGCTCTATTAAGTAACACTAAATGGTGTGCTACAGAAACTTGATGGTCCTTAAGTGTCTCTGTAGCTGGTTGGTAATTGATCCACAGAAAAACTTTTGCTTTAAGGTGTCGTTGCTTTGGAAATGTATTTGCTTTTGGTTTTTCCTTTAGCTTTGAAATACATTTTTTGAGGGGAAAATGATTGTAATCTTATGCACTTGATGAAGTACACTTTATCTGTTCTGCCTGAATCTCTTTTTTTTTTTTTCTTTCCAGCTGTATGTCTGTGCCATTTTCTTTTTGTGGGCACTGGCCCCACAGCAAAACATTGGAAGAACTATATCAGCAAGGACGAGCTGTACAAAACCCCCAATTTTTTCTACTATTTGATATCCCTAAGTGATCTTACTAAGGACTAGACTGCTGTTGTGGAAAAAGGGGAGAGTCAGGAACCTAAGTGCAGGAACAGGATGGGCATTTTCACTTTCAGCATGTTACTATGTCACCTCTGTTGTAATGGCACATCTTGCCCCAAAAAACCCTCAGGATGGAGGGCAGTTAAGATATAGGCTGTGGCCTGTGGGCCAAATTGTTCTGTGGACTGCATCTGCTGGTCTCCAGATATTAGATTAGATCTGCAGTACCACGGACAGACTTTACTGTTTAGCATTCTGCCCCTCATGTAAGATGTATTCTAAATGGTGTGATAGCAATTTAAGAGAATAAAAGCTTTGTATGTCACAGCTTTTATGGGAGAAAAAGCAATAGGGGAGGTTGCTAATGCTCTTTCTGTCCTAGGAGATCATTCTAAAAAATTTTGAAGACAGATCTTCTAACTAATTTCCAACTAATTTTTTTTTTTAAATGTTTGTGTGGTTTTAGTTTCTGATGTTACCTTAAAACAGCATACAATGCATTATTCTTTTTTATAAAAATACTAATAACAATGACATTAACAATAATACACAGTTATATTCATAGTGTAAACCCTGTACTGATATGTTGCCCTAGAGCTGCATAATGACACATCTTTTCTTGTCAGCAGTAGCAGGGAATTTTGTACAGCTAACTCTAAATTTGTCTTTTATCACTCCTGCTCTGGAAAAGTAGTTCCCATTTTGAACTTAAGCTCATTTACAGTGCTGCACTGATTTAACTGCTTGTTAAGGTTGACATGTGGTAAGAAGAGAGCCTCTGTAAGGACAGGTAGATGTACCCACAAATGTATGTAGCAAGCATATGAATTTAAGGGGATAGTGCTAAGCTGAGATTTGAAGTGGTAAAGATACTCTTTTAAAAATAGTGTCATATATTGCAGTAAAAAGTCAAGTGACTTAACAAAACCTCTTTTCTTGACACAGGACACTGCAATGAGCAAACTATGGTTCAAGCAAGATGACAAATTTTTTTTGCCAAAAGCTTGCCTCAACTTTGAATTTTTCAGGTATGCAATGTTGAGTATATCACATAAATTGCTCTCCAAAACTTTCTTGTTTGTTGGGAATCTGCATTTCTTTGGCCAGAACTTTCTTGCATGAATTGACACTTTGAAAAGTCTGTCCTTACTTTGAATATGCAGTAAGGTATAGATAGCAAGAAGGCTCATCTAGGTTATGCAGTAATTGAATAGCAAGCAGTTTGAGGTGCTCCATCTATATTAACAGGGAACATTTACCTAAAAATACTTTTAAAAACAAACTTTTCTTCTGTGTTTTATTTGCTATACCTGAAATATGCCTGCCAATAGGTGCTACTACATGTTGCAGTATACTCTTTAAAAATGTATTTTTACATTAATTACTAAATCACAACTATTTGAAGATGTGTTTTCTTTATTAAATGCTATTCTGGTATTGATTTTAGGTTCAAATTTTAGGTTCATTTGCATAGTGCATGCCAGTACAAAACATGCTTAATTTTAAGACCATTGTCTGTATTATCAATGAGAGTGTGATTTTTCACCCCAAGATACATGATAAAAAGCTGTAATATTAATTCTGGTCTTGCATTATTTTCGTCACAGGAAAATTATCTTTTGTTTTTAAGTAAACATGGCAATGATGGACCTTCTGAATGTTCCTTTCAAGTAATAAATTTCTAACTTTCGAATTAAAAAAACATACTGCTGTCTTTAGAGTGCAGGTGTTTCTGTGTTGGACTACTATAAAGTGAAAAAAAATCAGATACTCTCCTTTTGCCTAATAAAAAGATTCTGTGATATTGCTGGAAAGGCTCTTATGGGGGCCCTCACAGATGCTTGAAGATGCCCTGTTAAGTCCTTGTTTTGAGGGACCACTTAAACTTTTTCTCGCAGAATTTTGGGTAGAGGTTTTTTCCAGAGTGTGTCATATCTTGGTGAACTAGTTGGGAAAAATAGGTTTTGTGGGAATTTCCCCTCTCTTTTTGAAACCACAGGGCAAATGTTACAACTGTTCCAACTTTGATATGTCAGGAAATGGAGGATCAACGTGGTAACTGCCCTTCTCTTACTCAGAAAATAACAATTGCTTTTCTTTGCCTTCCTTGTTTGTATTTGGTGGCTTTCCCTTGTGCTTGTTTGGCCAAAATCCAAAACAGGATTTTATTGATGGACACTTGAGTTTGTTATACAGTTGTGGTGGCTTTTTAAATCAATATCAAATTAACTATGAGTGAACCAGTCTCTGTACCAGTTTGTGAGGGATTAAAACATAATAATTGGTTTTATGTAGAGCACTCAAAGGTGTAAGTATGTGCACATACACACAATATCATAGAATTGTCTGGGTTGGGAGTGAGAGTTCTTTCCTTTTCCTTAAAAATAAGATGGTAATTGCATGTGAACAGAAGTGAAGAGATTTTGTCAATATTGGGTACATCATATCCAAAAGAGGTTGTAAGCAGTTTTGTCAAGTTTTGATACTTAAAAAAGATTTTTGGTGAATCTCTTTTTTTGACCATGCTGATGGTCACTGAAGGAAGTGGTGAAATGTATAATGTTTATTCATGAGACTCAGTGAAATCACCCCTATCTCTTGTGACCAAGTGAATTGGTGAATAAAGCCATCTTAATGACTTGAGTTTTCATAAAACATTTTGGCCTCAATTCTAAACCAGGATATGAAGGCTGTGCTGCCTTATAGCAGATTACAAGAATTTGTTCATACTGCAGACTGCTTCAGTAAGATATAAAAAAATAGGAGGATTTCTTCTGCCTGCAGCCCTGATCATCATGAATCACAGAAAGAATTCCTGACAGGGATGTTTTAGAAGCAATCGCTGTACAGATGAATTAAGAGGAAGTTGATGATGGTGGTTTCTCCCTCAAATACACAAATCCATAGAAACAATGAGTATGTGAATGTCTTGAAATCAAGTTGTTCCAAAACTCAAAATCCTTAAAGAGATCCTTGTCTTAGAGAAACACCACAGTAAAAACATCTGACATGGGACTTGTCACCCAGCCTAAAAGATTATGATAAACTTTTACTTTTATATGAACTGCAACTTAAGAACTCAACAAGTATCCTTTTTTGAAAGGAAGCAAAGTAAGCCTGTAATGTGCCGATGTTTTGAAAAGGCTCTAAAAGTAGTTACCAACTCAATACTTTAGTATTGGTTTGATCAATGTCACTTAGGGCTCTTTGAAGGAGGAAAGCCTAGACTTTGAATTTTTGAATTCAATATCAGTGATTGAGTTATTCTGCTTCTTTAAGTCTAGTAAAGAATAAAGGTAAGATAGAAATGAGTATGTATTTATAAAACTGTCAGTAAAGGGAGGCAACTCTGAGATTGGTGTTGTAATAATTATTTTCTGTTAATTTTCACTTGAGGATTAATGGTTTAGTAGTCGTGATTACTTTCAAAACTGCCTGTTGGCCTTTGCCAGCTAAATGAGTGTACAGAATTTATAACTGATGCAGACATAGTAATCATTCAAACTGATTATGTCTCTATTATAGTATAAAAATGGAAAAAATACAATGAGTTTGCAGAAAGGTTTATGGTAACATAGGATGGACCTACATCGTGCTTTGAATTCAGCCTTAATTAAAAAATTCAATAGTAATTGGATTTGCATAATTGGGCATATTGAAATTGCTCAGTTTGGGGAAATTTTTATTGTAGGGAGAAATGCAAATAGCAGTCCTTTTGTTTTTATTACTGACCTGTTTGTTCAATCTGGGCTAAGATTTTGGGAGACAGCAGGCTCTGCTTGTCTAGTAGAATGATTTGTTTATTTATTTTAAATCCCTTCCTCTGCTTCCTTTCCTTAATCTAAAAAAGAAGGAACAAAAGCAAACAAAAAACCAACTAGGAACCCTCTTAAAAATACCTTTGCAATGTATTTTAAAGTTATCAGCTTGGTTTTGTCATCATGTGATCTTTGTTTTACTACATTAATGTTGGTGTACACTGTGAAATACCATTCTTTATAGGTGTAAACATGTGTATCAGCATGTCCCTGAATATCACCATTAGTGACTGCTGTAGGGAAAATAAATGCAGATGGTGTGGGGTTTTAGTTGTAAGCCATATCCTGACAGCAAATTGTTTCAGCATTATTTCTGTGAAATTGATAATGAATTTGCATGCCCTTCAGAAGCTTCAGAAATAAGTACTCAATAATAGTACGAGTAACTTGGCTGCACAGTTCTATAAAACACACAGGTTTTTAACAATTAGCACAGTTGAAACATGGCTTGAGTGTATTTGAGTTGCTTTTCTCTCTCTGAAAGATTTGCAACAGTGTTGTATGTGATCAGATGCTTCTAATGCAGCAGTAGGTCTTGTATAGTTGTTGATGTTGAAAAGATAACAAAACATTATGGTATGACAGTGGATATGCCAGACTTCTTTCCAGAGCCAAACTTGGCATTTCCTGCATGTTTTCATACCACAAATTGCTGATATCTTAATTTTTGTGATAGAAACTGCTTTGTTCTCTGATAATGTGAGTATTAAATTAATGTTCAATATGTGGGCTTTCATACCAGCCTGTTAAATGATGGTAGTATATTTAGGTTATTTTACTCCTGGTGAATTCTGGCTGTGCAGCCAAGTAAATCTAATGTGTCTCGCTGAATGAGCAGAAATAGAATAACTCTGGAATCCTTAATATATTTAGGTATTGTTTAAACCTTAAGCAAGTTAAATAACTATTTTCAGGTATGTTCGTGTTTGGCTTCAAAATAGGAATCCTTCATAATGAGATCCATCAACATAACATCACAGAAAATACTGTTTCCTTCAGCTCAAACTTAAAAGGCCAAAAGAAACAGAGAAATAATTTTAAACTGCATATTTTACTTTCAACATTTTCTTCCAGCCCATTTGCTTACGTGGATCCCTTGCATTGTAACATGGCCTATTTGTACCTTGAACTACTCAAGGACTCCCTCAACGAGTATGCATATGCAGCAGAGCTAGCTGGCTTGAACTATGATCTCCAAAATACCATCTATGGGATGTATGTAAGTACCCAAATCAAGGAAAAGCTTAGAGCGTTGAAACTACTTCCACTCATCAACATTTTTATATTGATTTGATGGAAGGATTTCCATTTAAAAAATAAAGACTGTTAGTCCTTTTGATCTTGGTTGTTAACCATTCTTTCTTTGATTTGAATTTTAAGTTGAATTTTGTTCAAAGTCTTCAACAGTCTTTCAGTTCATATTAAGCAAATTTTCTTCTTTATTTTTGTACCATTATGAAATCAATTAGTTGTAAGATTTCTTCCTCCATTCAAAAAAAAAAAAAAGCAACCCTAATCCAAGCTTAAATATTTATATAATTTTGTCAGATATCTACTGAAAACTTTCTGACTGATGGGGTAAAAGACCCCTTCTTCATGCTATTAAATAAATTATACACTTCAGCTTTCTTGTTCAAGAACTACTGATCATGAGGCTGCATATACATACTCTTCAGTCATGTTTCTTCATCCATTACTTTGTTACTGCTTGAGGTATCAAAGCATTTCTTTTGTTTTTCTTTTTGTTAGTCGCTACATTTATGCTGATCCTCTCCATTGCAACATGACATACCTGTTTATCAGGTTATTGAAGGATGATTTAAAAGAGTATACATATGCAGCACGCCTCTCAGGTTTGATCTATGGCATTGCATCAGGAATGAATGCAATACTTGTAAGTAAGAAAAAAACGCAGGAGGAAATGAAACAGCTTGGGAGTTGTTGAGCTTGGAGAAAACATTTTACTTCTGCATTTCTAAATGAGATGGTTAATGTTTTTTTTCCATGCGTGTATCTCATGAATTAAAGGCAATGCAAAACTGTATTTTGTACTGAGTGACCTGCTTAAGATTGCAGTGTCTTGTGGACATGTGTGCAGTGCAATTGTTGCATTATGATTCACATTTTTACTTGCTTGCATGGTCATCTGGAAAGTACTGTTGCTGGTTTCTTTATAAAAAGATTAATTTTTCTGTTGAATGAATCTCAGCCTTACAGGTTTTGTTATAATTCTCTAATTCTGCTGTAGTGAGCTGTGGAAATGGATTGTGCATGTGTTCATTAGAATGCAATGCTGGGTATTTATGGGTTTTCCTTAGTGTATGTTTTTATTACGTGTTTTTAAATCTGTTTTAAAGTGCTGACAGTACTTGATAAATACTGGTGTTATGACAAATGGTTAGTTCTTACTCAGCTTCTCTATGAGATTTATGATAGGAGATTTTAGTAGTGTGTCTTGAACTTCTCTTAAAGGCTTTTATTAACCTTCATTATATACCAGAATGTTTTTCAAAGTTTCCTGTAGAAGTATTGTTTTTCCAAATCATCTTAGGAAAAGAACATACTGTATATGGTCTGTCCATTTTCTGTATGAGAGAATGCTGCAATTTCTTTTTTTATCCAACACAAATCTAATTTCCTGGTAGCATTCACTTGATTTACTGTAGACAGGGTTATCTGTTCTCAGTTTCAAAGATTGCTGATGTTTCTGTAGTCAGAATTAATTTCTTTAAAAAAAGGTGTGTGTAATTGTCTTTATTTTTAGTTATTGTTTAAAAGTTTAGAGTTATTTTAAATAGTGTCTGAAAATTTGTAATCTTCTATTTTCTGTTGTGGCAAGTTTTATAATTAATAAGTGTAACTATGTACTGTTGATGAATCAAGCAAGGACAGATGCTATACTGAAAGCATTCACCCATGGGGATTGTTGAACACTTTGGGTTCCTGTGCTAATTTAGGATACGAGCCTTTGTCATAAATCCATTTATGATAGCTTTTTTCCCAAATTCATGGTTCAGCTACTTTTCAGTTGCCGTAGAAGAAAAAATGCTTCCTACTGGAAAGCAGGAATTCACCTGTATTTTGTGTTGTTTTCTAAAGTTTAGTTTTAATAATGAAACTGCACAAATCCCAGTCAAATTTCTGGTTTGAGATACCAAATTTTCAAGTTTTCCCCACCAAAAAAAATCTTCTTAATACCTTTTTTTGCAAGCAACCTTTTCTTAGCTTGATGGAACCATATAATAATTTTTAATTTTTATGGGTTTTTTTAAATAACCAGGTTTATTTTGTTTATACTTACATTTGCAGACTGACTGGTATAAACCATCCTGGTTATAAGTTGTGCTGCTGTTGATAGCACCTCTTTTCTTGTCATACTGTTTCATTTTACTTAAAGTATTTTTTTGATCAACAACATAAACATGAAAAAAGGTTAAAAGAAGGTTGGAGGAGTTTGTGAATCTAGACTTCTTTACTAAAGTAAAATAAAACCATTCCTGTACTCCCAAGTGTAAAGTTTAAGGACTACATTCAATATTTTAATCATTAAAAACCTGTATTCTGAGTACAATTTGCTTAAATCAACATGAAATTACATTAATTCTCTGCATTTATAACTCTTGAGCAAATGTGCAATATTATATTCATCAGTTAGTTATCTTTTGATGGCTAAAGGGATTTAATTTAAGAATGAGTTAATATTCAATAACAGTGAATGTAGAGGAAGTATTGAAAAGTGTATTGCTCATTGAATTATTCAAGACTTGGTAATTGTTTTATTCATTTATCTTCCACATTTAAAGAAAATTATGCGCTTTTTCCGTAGCTCTCTGTAAAAGGTTATAATGACAAGCAACATATCTTGCTCAAGAAGATCATTGAGAAAATGGCTACTTTTGAGATTGATGAAAAACGATTTGAAATTATCAAGGAAGCGGTAAGAAATCTGCATTTTTAGAGTAATTTAAAGTTGAATGCATTGACTTGATACGAAATCCAAGGGCTGACTATCCATGGAAATAGTGGCATTCTGCCTTAGTGGGACTTCAAAAGCCTTTTTTTCTCATCTTTTTCTGTGGCCATGAGTTCCCCAGTGTTCACATTACATTCTTTGCTTGAAAATAACTGACCCTGTAATCTTCTTTCGGTCATTCTTTTTGGTGATGTATCACCGGATTGCGGTTTGCTTTGATAGGAGTAGAACTCTCAGTAGGGAGATAAGGACAAATCTTAATGTTTGTATCCTAATTTACAAATTGCAACATTTTAGTGGGACCTAGCCAGAAAAGAAGGGGCAAATGGATGAAGGGGGAAAGGAAGTGTTGGAAAGATTTGCAACTTTTCTTCTCCCTAGAAGTGTTTTGGACCCTTGGCCAAGATCCTTTGGTGCAAAGCTAGTTCATACATGCTGACTTCTAGAACTCCAGTCAGATGAGCAGATAGGAGTTTTCTTCCCTCATTTGTACACCAAAGAGATAAGGAGGATACCAGCTTTTGGCGTCTGTTTGACAGACAGGAGGTTAAAACCCTCAGCCACTTCAGCCTTACTGTTTGTCACTCGTGCTCTGAAATTACTTACTTTTGTCCTATACTGGAAATGCCTCCAGCCCTGCCAGAACTCTTAGTTGGCTCTTTCCAGTTCCTGTGATAGAGGAAAAACGTTTTGCTTCTTTTGTAAAGGTACAGCTGGATTAGAAAGGAGTTGTTCTGGAGAAGCTCACTAATTGTTCTCATACCTCCTTTATCCATGTGAAGAATTCTCCACATACTCTTGTCTAACCAAGTCAGATGAAGGAAGCAATTGGGAGAAAAGTATTTTTTCTGTTAGCAGTATTCTTCCACCCCTGTTTCGGTCATTATCGAATGTGTATTTCCTGGGTAGAGCAACTTGATCTAAATACTTATTTAGATCTAACTGCAGTAATTTAATTTCCAGTCATTTTTATGAAAAAGTTCGATTTCGTGCTTATTTCAACCACCTTAATCGTTGCTGCTTAATGCAAAGGCTCAGAGGCTCATATTATTACTGTCACTTAACACGATTTTTTAACAGGTCTAGCAGGTATGACATGTTCTTGATGTCTGAAATGTGTCTTTTTGATGATACACGAAGTTGAGAGTGAGTTAGTATTTCATGTTTAGAACTCTATTTCTAAATTTCTGACTTGAGTTTAATTATTTTGATTTAGTACATGAGATCACTTAACAACTTCAGGGCTGAACAGCCTCACCAGCATGCGATGTATTATCTCCGACTCCTGATGACAGAAGTTGCTTGGACCAAAGATGAATTAAAAGAAGCTCTAGATGGTAATGTTCTGCCGCTTTTAAACTTTTTTCTTTTTTTCTTATGGAAAATGTCTTATTACTAAACTAAAGAGGGTGCCTGTTTTGATCTCTGCTCACTATTCAACTGAAGCCCTTGCAGTGCCAAACCTGAGCTGATGCTGGTCTTGCTACATTTGTCCATCAGCTTCAAGAAAGCATAGTAGTTCAGGCCAAAAGGCCTCAAATTGCAAAATTTGCAGGTAAAAGTTCAGGCAAAACTCAAGCAGCTTTGTGGGTATGAGCCTGGGTCACTGGATCCACTGCTTAAACGTGGATAAAACAATTTGGCTGTAGTTGACATCTTGCAGACATGTTGGAGTGTATCTGCATTGTACTTCCTGATGTGCAAACAATTTTGTTTTTTCCATTATCAGGAAAACCTAACTTATATTTATGTAGATAATAAAAAACTGTAGCTAATAAAGAAAAAAGATGTAATTTCTGTTGATAATGACAAGAATAAAGAACATTGCGGATCTTAACAAAGAGCAGGCGTCTCAGTGTATTTGATTGAGGAAAATGTTTCAAATTAAGAGATTTAATTGATTTTAAAGCCCAGGTGGAGTGGGGCTTTGAGCAGCCAGGTCTAGTGGAAGGTGTCCCTGCCCATGGCAGGGGCATTAGAACTACGTGATCTTTAAGGTGCTTTCCAACCCCAACCATTCTGTGATGATTCTATCTGTGGTAGTAGTAACAGCTGAAGAGCTTTACCCTACATGTATTTTACTGTGTTGTAACAAAAGGCTATTATTGCCAGAGTTTGTGGAATGTCTTGTAATATCTTCTTGGAATACACCAAGACATTCTTTTCAAGAAGAATATCTGGCTTTTGTATTTATTTTGAATGCTTGTCTGTGAACCTCATCCACTCAACCATCCTTTCTTTTATATTCCATTGATTCTTTATGTTAAGCTATACTTTGCATTATCTATGATAACTGCTGTGCCAAGGATGGGCTAGCATAGAATGTGTATGTGGTGTTTATATGTACTCTGGGATATGTTTCAAAAATATTTTTCTGGTGTATTTTTTGTTGCAAAGATTCTATCAAAACAGTGTATTCCAGTTGATCTTTTTTTAGATAGTCTAGATGGTAAATGCAGTGTGTTACTTGGGTGTTACAAAGTACAAGCTACATCTTTAGTTAATAACTAAGGCTTTTCCTTGGAACACCACCTGAATGATTGCAACTGTTTTTTCCTGGAGAATGAGTGTTTGTTCAGCATAATTGGTAAGAAGGTGTTTTTTTTTTTTTTTTGGAACCTGGGTCAGACAGCGTGTGAATTCTAAAGAGAAATAAACTATATGATGAGTGCTGCTATGTAGGCCTGGAAGCATCCCAATGTTGCCTTTGTAAGGAGAAATTTACTTTTTCATGATTATGAGTTTCTCCTCCTCTAAGAAATGCACTGTGTGTAAAGATGAGTTGGGTATTGTTAATTTAAAAATACATGTGCGTGATTTAACTGTCCAAATATCTATTCTAGATGTCACCCTTCCCCGTCTCAAGGCCTTTATAGCACAGCTGTTGTCACGGTTACACATTGAAGCTCTTCTCCATGGCAATATAACAAAACAGGTTGGTGTGATACTTCCTTTAATAAAATAGTTCTTATTTAAAGGCAGCGTAAAAATGGAAGACTCGTTTAATCTTCTCGGATCTGAAAAGATGTTTTGCCAAACGTGATTTCATAATTTAACTTTGTACTTTTTTTATCTTTATGAGAGTATCAGAGTGTCATTTTTTTCACTTTAGGTTTATTAGGCTAAGTGTTACCATTACATTGCTCTAGGAAAGTGAATAAAAACCAACTAAGTATTTGAAAGTCTGTGTTACATGGAAGTACTGTGATCAAGCTGCAAAAGGAACATTGTGCTGCAGATCGTGCTTTTTTCTGTTTAAAACTTTCAGACTAACTAGCAAAGATTTAAGAATCCATTAAACTTCCAAATTAAGTACGTCACACATAGCTAAACATTAATGGTGGGCTATGAAAAAAACAAGTATCAGCTCTCAATTGCGAAGCAGAAGTCAGAAAATGTTAGTTTGTTTTCCATTAAAATAGTAAGAGTTGGTATTTGCATATGAAATCTAGCCATGTATTTAAGTATATGTACCAATACAAAATGTAATATTTTTCTTGTATATTTTTGCATTCTTTTTTCATAAAGCTTGTTTGCAGTATTTCTATGCTACAACAATTCTGGGATAATTTACTAGTAGCTGGTGTTATAAACATTGCTAATGACTGCTGAATGTATGGAGAAGAATGTTGAAATCTTCCTGTTTCAAATATGTCTCCAAAATACTTTTTTAAAAAATTACTATAGAATGTTCTTCACAGAAATTTAAAAATAGTCTCTTTTCCCTTCCTTTTTTCTTACACATTTGTGTGTGAAAGTCAATTTCTTCTGAACTTATTTTTTTTAGATTTCCATGATAATGCTGTTATATCAGAGAAATGCATTCTTCAGTTGGCATAGTGGGTGGCTATTTGAAGAGTCCTGCAGCTAGAGAATTGAGAAGGGTGTCCTTGTACACCCATAGCTGTGTGGTGTCTAGAAATGATCTGCAAACCTCCCTCAATAGATGCACTTAGCAAAACTCGGTCCTTCAGTACCCATGATGTCTTTGTCACTGACAAAGCCCAGAAATTTTAACCTGAATCTCGAGAAGTTTTTCCAATTAAAATTAAATCAAAAATTACACCTTTCAACGGTGAAAAAGTTTTTAGTGATTCTGGACTTGAAAAATTATACCTACCTAGCTGCCTTAAATTCCCGTTTTTCTTTAATTAATTGCATTCTGATACTTGGTTTTTAACAGTTCTGTTTATTTATTTGCTGCAAGTAGATGAATAGTAAAGTAATACTGTTCAGAACAATCTTGTCAATATTTTAATATGGTGACTTGTTTGAAAGAATGTATGGTATTTTTCCTCTAACCTTTCAAACTGCGTTTTTCAGACCTCGGTCTTTTTTTGATATTGGATGGGAGTTTTGGGGGGTGTATGTTTATTAAGTGTTCAGACCTTTTGCATGCTTTTGATAAAATCACTGGTGTTGTGAGATTCTGACAATGCAAACAGATTTTAGCTTTCAGCTAAAACTGCTTTGTAGCAGGTTACTGTAATTTCCAGTGTACAGGCTACAAGAATACATAATCCTTAACAGGTAAAACTACTGAAGTTAAATACCTGAATGAAACTAATGATTTTTAATTTTTTTGTTTCCTTTTTATCTTTTTTTTAAATTATTACTGTATTCCATCAAATAAAAGAAAGTATGTGGGCGGTGAGTCAGTGGAATGGATCTTTAATAAAAAAAATTAATGGTTAAATTCAAAATTTCATCTACTAAGATGTCATTTGCTTTGCAAACATAAATTTTGGGTATCTCATTTTCAACTTTGAAAGTGGAGCACATCAAAGTGGTAAAGGGAAAGGGGACAAAAAAGCCCATTTAGCTTTAATTTCAGAAGCACTGGGGAGGAGTAGAAGTAATTAAACATATAGACGAGTTAAACTTACAGAAAACACAGAAAATAACTTTTCCCTCAAGCTCTCACTGTTTCTCATCTACTTAACTTCTACTGTATTTGTATTAAATTACAATACCCCTATTTTCTATTCCTGATTTTTTTCTCTTCTCTCACAGCACCATCAGTAGTTGGAAGTCTTACCCTGCTGTCAGGTACAGAATTAACTAATGATCACAAAAAATCCTCTTACATTTTCTTTTCCAGGCTGCATTAGGCATTATGCAAATGGTTGAGGACACTCTCATTGAGCATGCTCATACAAAGCCACTCCTTCCCAGTCAGCTGGTGCGATACAGAGAAGTTCAACTTCCTGACAGTAAGTTAAATGATTAATGTTTTATATTTTAGCATGCTTTAAATTGAGATTCTCCTTGCTAATGATGTTTTAAAACGTATATTACTCTGTAGCTAGGAGTATGTTTTGAAATCAGACTTACTTCAAATTGTTTTGAACTTAAAATTCAAAAATATAATGAGGGTGTGGTTTTTTTAATAATATTATACATTAATACATGATCTTTCTGTTATACTTGAAAATTAATTTGATTTAATTTTTAATTTTTGTATGTAAATTGGATTTCATGGGAGTTGGAACTAGATCTTTAAGTTCCATTCCAATACAAGGCCTTCTATAATTCAGTCCTAATTCACTCATTATGATTTATGGAAGTAAGAGCCCTGTCTCACTCTCTGCTACACTAAGTAGACAGATTTGAATAAACACCATTCTTTGAGGATTTTTGAGTAACAATTGGCCATTCAACAGCAGACCATTCAGAAGGACTCTTCTAAACGACTCTTACTATTTTGAGAAAACTAAAAGCTCTTAAATTTTTTTATAGTATAAATTCTTTTGATCTCATAATGTTTGTATGATTTTAACTCTATAGCGAAAAAAGTCACATATATAAGAAAAGAGGTGCAAGGTATTGCTGGGAGTGATGACATATGTAGCTATAGAGCCAAAGCAAATTAGGCGCAGCTGGTCATCTGTCTGTGGAAACTCATAGCATTCTTTCCAACAAGTTACTGGTATTAAATGCAGAATTATTTTTAATGTTCATAATAGTTTTTGACAGATTGTCTTTAGAAACTCTTCACACAGTAGAGGAAATACAGAATTTCACTCCAGTTCTGAAAATACTTGCTTGAGGAGAAGCAGCCAGTTTCCATTTAGTCGCTGATAGGCTCAAGCTGCAATATTTTAAGGTGTTAAGACAATACATTCTTTTCTTGTTTCATGAAAAGTGTTCTGTTAGTAGAAATTCTGCTTTAACAGTCCTAAACCATTTATTATAATCCCATTCCACAAGAGATAGACCATTATTGTTTTAACTGTGGACAATAAAAAGGTGTATTTTTATGAACTGAAATGCTTTAACTTTGTCTTTTAGGAGGTTGGTTTGTATATCAACAGAGAAATGAAGTTCATAACAACTGTGGCATTGAAATCTATTACCAGACAGACATGCAGAGCACTTCTGAGAATATGTTTTTGGAGCTCTTCTGTCAGATTATCTCAGAACCATGCTTCAATACCCTGCGCACCAAGGAGCAATTAGGTGGGTTCTCCCATGATGTTTATGTGTCTATACACACACATGGGTGCAGACTCACACACTCACATGAGAAGTGATGAGCTGTTCTTTCCCAGCTTAGTGAATGGCATTTAAAGGGCACTTGGTAAATGTGAATTGTCTGAACTGCTGGTGACTCAAAGAAATGTTACCGTGCACAGAGTCTAAAATGAGAACAAGCACGCATAATTTTTAAGGTAAGTCTGAAAAAGCTAAAACCAACTGTAAAAATGTTCAATCACCGTACAGAAAACTTCATATTAGAACTTTTTACCAGAAGGAGATTGGATCAGTTTCCTAAATTTCTAGATCTTAAGAATCAGTAGTAGTTTGATCTCTTCTATTTGTGATCTTACTTACAGGTGCACTTGATTCATAGAGTCATAGAATAGTTTAGGTTGGAAAAGACCTCTAAGATCCTCAAGTCCAGCTGTTAAAATCTAAGCCCTATCTTAAGAATACTGCTGTGAGCTATCATGCTGGTGAAGATATAAATACATTTCTGGCTTTTTAAGAACGCAGCTGTTCATTGTAAGTACAGATAGTAAAACGGAATTGGTAAGGTTATTCCAAAATGAGTAACAGAGAGACTTTCCATGACAGTTCACATGATTGAAATGCTGATGAGGAGGAATATAGGTTTTCCAGAGTTAAAGAAGCAGGGAGATGTCTCTGTGTAATGACTGTGAACCAGGATGTCAGGCAAGATTAGACTTCCCGTGTGCAACTAGCAGAATCAGCCATACAGTATTCATCATAGGAATTTTACCTATCTGTGCATCTGCTGAAAATGGTATAAAATCTGGGTTAACAGGTTTTTTTAAATGCAGTGGTGGCAGGTTTTTTATAAATTTGCAAGTAGCAGGTAAGGAGGAGATGGGGAAGAAGAGCTATGTGTGTCCAGCACTGCATAACTACAGAAGAAAGACAGTAGAAATACCAGCAAAATTCAATAAAATCTCCAAGAAAGCTTAGAGGAAAAGGAGTTAGCAGTTTGCTAAACACTAGAAGAAGAAAACTAATTCTTTCAATAAATGCTTTAGCAGTATGAGAAAATGAAAGAGGAAAATTGGCAATGGTGGAAAAAAATCAAAGTGTTTTAGGATAGCTTTGTTAGTTTTCTCTTAAAATGTTTTTTGACTGTGACCAGATGATTTCCAAAATAAGTACTGGTGGTCAAAGTCCAAGGCTTACCTTTGAACAGGAAAGTAACAGATGAATCAAGTAAACTAAATTATAAAGAGTTAGGTGTAATGAACTCTACATTTGTTATAAGGAGTGAAATGATGAAATCCTGGAATTAGAAGTCTTATATTGATGATGATAGGTGAGGTATTGGAAAAAATAAACATGGGAGTAGTGCTGCATGTTTCCTTTAAAAAAATGAAAGAGAAGAACAAAGAAATTATAGATCAGTCAGTTTAATTCCCAGAAAATATGGAAGAAGGTATCACACTAGTTCTGGATTCATAGACGGTAACTGAGAGACTGTTAGCAGAGTGCCTCGGTGGAAGTGCTACACATTTGGATGCAGGACTTCAGAAAGTCATAACTGGAGAATAGAGGAGAAGAGTTCATTTCAAAAGTGGTGTTGTACAGAGCTCCATTGTGATCCGATGTTATTTGCTGTTTTCATCACAACTAGATGATAGAAGAGTGAGAATACATACTGAATCTTCAGATAATACTAAGTTGGGAGAAGCTGCAAGTGTGTGGGAAGATAGAATTAGAATTTAAAATTAGTTTGACATTTTGGAAACATGACTTGAATGAAGATAAGATGCAGTTTGTTAGGAACAGTTTGGCAGGAACAACCAGTGACACAGATACAAGCTAGGAAGCAACTGGCTAGGCAGCAGTTTTGTAGAAAACTCTGAAGGATGTAGTGGATCAGAGGTAGGGCATCAGAAATCAGAGTGTCGTGCTGCTGTGTAAAATGTTAGGATATATAAATGGAAGCTTTTGAGGTGCACTCACAATAATACTCCTGAATTGTTCAGATAGGAACTTTGAAATGCTGTATCCAGTTTTGACATGAGCATCAGGAAGCTATGAAAAAGCTATAAAACAACACTTAAAAGAAATGTGGCATATTTGTTATTAAAAGAAGGGAAGAACACTAAGGAAGAGCTTAGTTGTCCAGATTAGCAAACGCTGCAACAAAAAGGGAGTAGTACGTTATTTTTATCTAATTGATGAGAAGTAATGCTTTTACATTGCAGCAAAGAGAATTCAGATTAGGCATTATGAAAAAGTAGTTTCTAATGTTGAGTCTAGTGAAGCAGTAGAGTGCAGCTTAAATTCTGGAAACATAATCCTGGTGACAGAATTGGGTTTATTTTGTCTTGGTCTGCCTCATCTCCTCCTTGCCTCTCCCCTGAACTGATATTTACCTCAGTGAAATAAAAAGTTTAAAAAAACCTCACAATGGCATATTTTGAAAACCTGCATTATTTTATTTATAATATAGAATTAAGTTAGTGTAACATTGCAATCTTGTCAAACAGGCCATGTTTGGCAAACTTAATGCTGCAGCACGGGACATCTTTTGATTTGTGTCTGTTCTTGTTTTGCCAAGGTTACATTGTGTTTAGTGGTCCCCGTCGGGCTAACGGCATACAAGGACTGCGATTCATTATCCAGTCTGAAAAGCCCCCACACTATTTAGAAAGCAGAGTTGAAGCGTTCTTAAAAACCATGGAGAAATGCATAGAAGATATGACAGAAGAGGCCTTCCAGAAACATATCCAAGCTCTAGCAATTCGTCGTCTAGACAAACCAAAGAAGCTGTCTGCAGAATGTGCGAAATACTGGGGAGAAATCATTTCCCAGCAGTACAACTTTGACAGAGGTAAGGCAAATGATCATTCCTTTGAAACTGAATGCTGCAGTTTGGCTACACTTGTGACTGTTGAGTGTCATGTTCATTTGTGAACAATTTAAACATTTACATAACCTATACATAATTTAATATATACTTGACAGATGCATTCAATACACTCTGACATTCCTGATGGTACACGCATTCATACGTACCCTGTTCCTCTTCCCATGGTGCAGTTCTTTTGAGTGAGTGATGGCAGAGGCAACAGCAGGTAGCTTAATTAGCATGCAACCTGTCTCAGCTTAGACTAGATTTGAAGAAACATTAATTTTTTTTGATTTTTAATCCATGATACTTTGAATATTTTAAGATTGTAGAAGACCGAATTAGTGTTATTACTGAAGGTGAAGTGACAGTTATTTACAGTGTGATCCTACATAACACTTAGGTTCCATTTTTCCTTTTCTTTTGCTTAAAAGATTTTTATGCCCAAACACTGAGATACATTAGTATTACAGTTTCTAGCATTAAGAAAAAAAATCAGTTTAGGTACAGTCAGCATTTTCTCACATTTTCATGGCTCAAATCTTATTCACTGCTGTAATTTTCTGTCTTCATGCATAATATGCTTCCTCCATAAAACTCATTCTGTGACTTCTGCGTTGCTTGCACTGTATTGGCGTTTCACAATAGCAAATATGGGCATTTTGCTTGACAATGACTCACTGAAATGTTCTAGTAATGAAGAATTTTGACTTGTGACCCAGCTTGGTCTAGAGAGACTGAGAGCTACTGACAAGGTTTCATGCCTGAGCATGAGGAGTAGCATAGAATCTTACCCTATCAAGTAATTCTTTTCTGTCTGGTGAGAAAGTTTGATTTTCCTCTCCCTTAAGTGATTTTGTTTTTACCATTCTTGGCTTGGATCAGTATTATCCTTACTGCTAAGTGTACCCATATATTTAATATCTAAATCCCACTGACCTTACTATTTCCCTTGACTTTTATGTCTTTAATTCACCTCTGCATACTAGCAATTTTATATCATTAATGGTTGTAATACAACTAGAATTGTCAAAATCAGAAATTCATATTCCAGCTTAGGGAAGAGGGGTTTTTTTCTCCACATTTTTGCAGTTTTGTTATTACTACTTTTGATGTTGTTTCCCAAATGTTATCAAACTTTCCAAACTGTATTGTTGGGTTTTTTTAATTTCCTTTCCATAGAATTTCTTATTAATTACAGCTTGCCTTACAGACTTGTTATCTGCTTGTTTGTTCTCTTGCACGCATTTCTTCCTTGATCTTCCTGCTAACCCTAAAAAAAAGCAAGCATGCCTACAAGAAAAAAAAAACATTTCTGCTTATGCAACACTGGTGTTAGATGATTAGTTCTTGACCATTTAATTTATATGAAGTAATGTAGCAACTGAGACACGTTGTCTCCAGATCTCTTAATGGTGATTACTACTTAACAGGTATGATGTAGGCACCATTCCTTACATGTATTTAAAAGTAGATTCTACCAAAGAACATCCCACCATCCTGTTTCCTAACTGTGAATAAAAGTCATCTGCATTAGAAATGTGTTACATTGATTCGAAGATAATACACAAAAGTAGGCATATCTATTTTAGCTACTGAATATCCTACAGTGCAATCAGTATCCTTCAAACATGCATTTTTTAGGAAGTCTAATCAGACTTACTGAAGTATAATTTTCTGCCAAGGTTCCAGTGACACTTTTAGTGAAGCAAGTATTAACTTGAAAGATAACAATGAAAAGCATATCATTTACAGTCAATTACAGCATCTGAATTTGAAAGAAATATGCTTTGAATAAGTACTGTGCTAATAACCAACTGTGATCTGCAGGCTTATTCTAATTTTTCCTATTGTTGTGCAGATAACATTGAAGTGGCTTATCTAAAGACCCTGACCAAGGATGACATTATACAATTCTACAAGGTAAGTTAGTCATGTAGTTAAAATGGTACTTGGAAAAAGCTGTAGGCACAGCAAAAATCTTATTTGTGCAAATTATGAAATGATGTACTGACACCTGGTTTAGGTAGATGATGCAATTGATGGAGATATCTTAATTTTATTTCCTGAATGTTACTTGGTTTAATGGCAACTGTAAAAATTGTGCAGAAGGATTTGATTTTGTTGTGGTTTTTCTGGGTTTTTTTGCCAACTCTTACTCTTGTTCCATTTATCCTTTCTTTATGGATGTAAAATGTGCTGCTTTATGACCAAGCCTGGCCAAAAGCATGCATTTGGTTTTTTGGTTTTTTTTTTCTTCAACCAGTAAATGATTCAGCCTATTTTGTGGGCATGAATTGTGAATGACACATATTTTAAAAGTTTTTTTCACTGCAAATCAGTGGATTTTTTTCTTTAGGGAGTGCAAAGGAACAACAATGATGCAGTAATTGTACATTGTAGCTTGTCATGCAGTTGCTGAAGAGATCCCTAATATAATTGAAATACTGGGGGGGGCATCTGTCCCTGTCCTGTCCATGTCATTCCCCCCCCCCCCCCCCCCCCCCCACACCAAACNCCCCCCCCCCCCCCCCCCCCAATAAAAAAATCAGGTGTAATTCTTTCTGTTTCGTAATATATCATAGGTGATGATGCTTCACTATATTGGAATGTGTTCATAGTGTTTTATTACTTACAGAGCAGACAGGGAGTACTTTTGAAAATAAGTTCAGTTTAATGTCTTTGGAATTTATTATTGGATGGAAAAATTTCTTCCCATGAAGAAGCATGGGTGTATGTGTGTCTGTGTTCTTCTTTTCCTCTCTTGGGCAGGGAGAGGTAATGTCTTTCAAAATGGTTTCTGTTTTGTACTGTGCATGATCCTTTTCACTGTCCAAGGTATTTTTAATGTTGCTATTTCTGTGAGACTTAGTCTTCTTACTTAAAACTGGTTATTATTTACATGGCACAGTGAACATCTTTGGGTGAGTTGTTTGGTTTTGGTTTTTTTAATAGTATGATAACAGGGGTGAAGATAAGCAGCAAATACAAACTTAATAAATGGAATCGTAGTACCTATTGTTTAAAAAATGATGACTTGAAAGGGTATGCGTGGTCTGCTTTGTAGGAATCTGTACTGTTTTGCCCACAGCAATGCTCAATACATGAATTTCCAGCATTCCAGAGCAGAAATAACCAGCTAGATTGGTGAGCTAGTCCTGATGAGTTTAATTGTCTTCAGGGTTATGTGCTTCCAGAAGGCCTGTAGGGATTGAAAATTCTGCAGAGATTTCAGGTTGAATTCCTGATACTATGATAGTTAATGGCTGAATTTCTATTACTTAACAGTTTTTCTGAGTTCCAAACAATATATGTTTCTTAACTCCATTGTAAAATGATTCCAAGTACTGTATGGATGATTTTTAATAGTTTTTGAAGGGACATCCCCAAATTCATCCTTCATTTTAAAGCTTAAATTAAAATCCAAGCACTCTCCTCCTTTTTGCTGTTCTATAGTGTCTAAAAGATACTTCTCTGAAGGACTGGATGTTTTTTACTGTAGGTGCTGTTGGCAATAGATGCTCCCAGAAGACACAAGGTATCAGTACATGTCCTTGCAAGGGAAATGGATTCCTGTAAGTATTGTGCTGAATATAGTATTTAATCAATTCCTGTTCAGGCAAGGCATGGCTAGAGATAGCCATGTTATATGATACAAATGCACTATAAGCATTACAGATTTTGCCTTTCAGAGACAAAAGTATTTATTTTTTATAGGTTTTCTTCATGTGGGTGCTTCAAACTTTCTGGTTGATTGTGACCAATTGTCAGCCGTTCTGAAGTGTACTGATATTAAAACAGTGTATTCTGAAATAGCCAAAAAAACAACCCAAAATTAAAATTTGCAGTTATTTGTCCAATGTAGGTTTGTTTTTTTTTCTGAAAAGCAATGAATGTCCACAATATTATTCAAGCACCCTCAAAGGGGTAAACAAACCCTGAAACAAACAAAAGCCAAAACTTCTGAGAGTATCAAATCTTGTATTTAAATTTCAGACGGTCAATGTTTATTTAGAGTTTATTTTGAAATAATATAGGTTAGCTGTATGTTGCAAACTGTATTGTTCAATTTAAGAATTCAGGAAGGAAAAGGTAAAAAGTGATTCTGGTTAATACAAATAAACAGAGAGGAAAAACTTCTAAGTTGTTTTGTGCAGATTTTTCACCAGTTTATACTGCACTTAAATTCCAACATAAAAATCAAGAATATTAAAGGCTTGTCTAGTGCAAGGAGAGAAGCAGATAGCACAAAGCTCTTTCCATCCTCAAAAGGATTGATTTTTATGGTACTGTAGAAAATATAACTCTGCAGCTGAATAAGGAAGACTTGCTTTAAAACATCTTTCTGTAGTTTTCATGACTAGCAATTGCTTAATAGAAGTAGCTCTAAAACTTTTCCTGTCTAGAGAAGACTTCTTAAAGTGTGATAACTGTATTGCCAGGATGGTTTATTATTTGCTTGGAATAGTAGTGGTTGCTCTTACAGAGATTATGGTATATTGTTCTCTCTACATACTCCTCTTTCAAACTGATATTTGTCCTCTGTTATACCATGAAAGAATTTGTGTAATAAAAGATCATGTTTATTCATGTGAATAAAAGATCATGTTCTCAAGCCAAATCAGGCATTAATTTCTGTATTTCTAAAGACAGCCATGGAGAATAAAATCAAAATGTTGAGAAAATGTTATTTGGCAATACTTCAAAGTTGAAAACCTGTGCTTTATATAGATAACTGTCTTAGACAAGAAAACATTTTAAGATATTGATTACATTTTGGTCCTGATTTAACTTTGATGTTAAATAGGCCCTGTTGTTGGAGAATTTCCATGCCAAAATGATGTGAACCTGGCACCAGCACCACCACTACCACAGGTAAAAAGAAACAATACACAAAAAAACCCCCTTAATGTAGAGGTTTAGTATGATTAAGTTTTGAGGGAGAAGCAAACCTCTTGAAGTTCATGCTGTCATGGGGCTGATGTTACAGCATTTTTTCTACATGCATTGTCATCCTCACTATTGACAGGGATTTTTTGTGATTTTTCTTTTTAACAGTCTGTCCAGTTAAATTTGTTCCTTTTAGTCCACTAAGGTGAAAGCTAATAGTAGTAAACTCTACTAAGTATGTGCACTATGGAGTAAATACAGATGATTGTTGTCTGAAAATACTGATTGTGTATGATCAGATCTATCAAGTGTGAAGAGAGAGATGCATATGCATCAAAAAAATTTATTTGTTTACAAAAAACCAACCAACCCTCTCAACCCCAAAGCAGCAACAAAAACAACTATTTGGTTATTTTCTTAAAGCCTGTAATATTCATAGTGTCAATACGTAACCTGTGGAGGAACAAATTGACAAACTGCATTCATACAAATATTACAGATTTCACTTTGTGGTTAGATGTGCCAGCACTGGGCCCTTACTGGACCTTCAGTGAATTTTCCTGAAGGATGACAGTGTTTGTCCCAGTAGAAGATTAACTTTTCACAGTGTGATAGATCTGTTTTCTTCATCAGACCTTACAGGTGAAGTAATTGCCATGGGTGGAAATTTCTGTGTGACTTGTGTGTGGACATTTTGACTGAAAAATTAAAAATTTAGTTTGTTACTGCATCTAAAAATAATAGTGCCTTGAATGGCTATTGTGGGTATGATCTTACCTCTGATATTTAAAGGACAGGTGGGGTGTTCTGAAGTAGAACTTGTAAATGAAAAGACAACCTCTGCATTTCTTGGAGATCCTGCTAATATTAGTAATTCAGTTACTGCATTACAGTTGTTTTAAACTATGCAGAGTAAATGTGAAACCATTTATTTTGTAAGAAATAACACTATAGTTTGTGGGATCCTGTAGTAACAAAGTAGGAGTTGCTAATATTGTTGAAAAGAGCCAGAAAAGAATGTTTATATGTAGATGTAGCAAGAGTTAAAATGAAAAGCAAGGTATTTCTCACTTTTGTGATTGAAGATATTGAGCAGACTCTTTCTTGCATACGCTTCTTTGCAGCCAAGTGTGATTGAAAATATGACAGAATTCAAGCGCAGTCTGCCGCTCTTTCCACTGGTGAAACCACATATCAATTTCATGGCTGCAAAACTGTGAAGAACCCCCATGGATGAAGAAATGCCAGTGATGGAACTGACATGGTTTCAGGGGACTTCGTGATGAACACAATTATTAAAGCTCATTAGGATAAATGGTTCTGTTCATTACTAAAGTCCCGGATTCCTTCTTGGTTCATTTGACATTAGCTGTGTGTTAGGGATAGAGAGTATATGAAGATCAGTTGTGGTCATGTGTCATTTATATTGCAGACAGCCTGTTGAAAAACAAAATCAACTGAAACAATAATAATAAACTTGTAGATGCAGTATATTTTTAAAATAGCATATCCCTCAAATTTTCATTTTGATTAAATAACCCTCCAGAGCAAACAAAATTGCTTGAAATGTGCTTGTTACTCCTGAAAAACACTGTTTAGTATCCCAATAATTATCTTATTGGGAGCTGGAGGGCATGAGAAAAGTAAGTCCTTTTTGGGATGGAGTCAACAATTTTTCTTAAAAATAGAGACTTTCACATTTTTTTTTAAGTGACATGTTGAATGATACTTTTTTAATTGATCCTTAGTGCAACCAACATATTTTCTATTTAAGTTTTATGAAGACCAGTGGGAGGAAAAAAAGGAAATTTGGCAACACAGTACTGAGAGAATTGTCTTAATGAGAATAGCTGAAGATAAGGGCATGATTTTAATCTTTCTATACAAATTTGGGGACATTTTATATTAAAACTAGTAAAATGCTGGAAACGCTTTAATAGTGCATTTTATTTTTTGTCTTCAAAATTCTTGTCCCAGTCTCTTCCTGCTATCAATATCCTGTTCAGTTTTTCAGTGTTACTGTGAATTGTTTCCATTTGCTATATCAAATACTTTATTTGGTGTAATTTTTTGTTTTCAGTTGTGCGTGTACTGATGGAGAACTCTAGTCTGTCTTGCCTCATTTGTTATGTCAGGTCTCAGTCCACCAAAGCACTCACTAGTGCAAATAACTTGAAACACACAGTAGTTCTTCACTCAAGAACAGCTGAATGTCAAATACAGGCCCTGTAATGAATCAGATACATCATTATTCTGATACATGTGTGGGTCCTTCTTGTCCTTCAGGAAGGCATTTGGGGCAGTGCTGGGTTAACATACTGCCAAGCACAGTGTGTGCTCCAGGTTACATCACAAAAGGTTTGTTCCTACTTCTGGTAAGAAGGCTGCACAAAACTCAGAAGGATTAGGAATTAGGCTGAGACACTGGTTGTGTGTATATTTATAAATATATATTCCATAATTTAGTAAAATGATAGAACAATATATGGGGTCTGATCTTCACCGACTTCTGCAGAGTGGTTTTGTGCTTGGGACAGCCCCAGTTAGATAAAGATAAGGAGTATTGCATTCTCCTATCTCTACAATACATAAAAATAGAGGGTAATTATTCATACAGGAGACAGTATGCCAAGTATATAAAATCTGCTCATCGGGGATGTCAGAGAGAATTTGCTTCTAATTAAAAGAACCTGAAACTGATGCCCTGATGTGACACATGGCTGTGACACATCAGAATCCTGGTATAGTCAGTGAGGCTGTTCCTGTAATCGGCAAACTGTTTGTTCTTACACTGGCTCTGAAAATTAAATGACAGGGTAAAGGCCTTAAGTTGGGTTTATCTGAGAGTCTCTTCTAGTTGAACAAATATGGTGCTTTTAAAAGGTGTTTTAAAGGGTAACAGTACATTTTTCAACAACTTTTTAATAAATTTGGCGATAATTTGTGATGTAACCTGTTGCCAAGAAAGGCAACTAGCATTTTTTTTAGCCTGAGAAGAAAATCAATTAAACAGTCTAAGCCAAGCCAGTAGGGATGTGTCTGTTCACCACATGGATCTTTTGCATAAAATGGGCTTTTTGCCTTCTTGCATTTCACTTTTGTTTATAGTTTTCCTTTAGTAAATGTATTTGTATTATATATATTAAAAATTTTGACAGCATATTATAAAAATATATATTTTGGGATTTAGTATTTAAACATGCCGCTCTTACGGTGAATAAAATGAAATGGCTTCTATTGTGTGTAAAAATAAATAGATATATATATTCATGGAAGTACTATCAACTCTAACAAATTATATAAATAAATTGGAATAGCAGTGTATTTAACACAAGCTCAAAAATCATGTTTTCCAGAGGAAAAAATGTAGAACTTCAAATTCCTGTGACTCGATATGGAAACCAATGTAGTTTTCCAGCAACTCTTAATTACTTTTAAGTGTTCTCCAGCATTTTACAGTTTCTGAGGTTGATATAGCAGTAAATTTTGATAAACTCAGGCATACTAATGGGTTCATTTTAATGGATCCAAAGCTGCAGTGTCTACAAGCAATAAAGAACTACCTAGAATACACTGTAATTCAATTTTAGTGCTTGTTAATTAGTTTATGTAAGAAACCATAAATTATTATTACATAACTGTAATTTTTGCAAGTGCTATTTTAAGCAGTTGATGTGGAATTGGGTGCATGTGACACAGCCAGTATGACAGAGTGCTAGAGTTATTCTGTTTACAATAAACAATCTGAATTTAATGTTTGGAGTTCTTAATTTGTTTCATTTTAATTTTTTGCATACTGGTAATGTTACATCTATCAGTCTGTGCATGTTTTTTATTAAACATTAATTATGATTTTTCTACTGTCCAGTTGGACTAGTTAGGCTGAGTACCATTGCTGCAAAAGTGCTTCCAGGCACTTCTAGGGAATTCCAGAGGACTTCCCCATGTGACATCCCACACCTTTTAGGTAGATGCACCTTTGTTGCTCACTGAGTGTATGAAAACTTAATAATATAAAGGTAGAAATATTTGCACAAGACAGAATTTTAATTGTCAAATATGAAATTGTAAATGTAGAGCGCTGCTGCAGCCAGACTGAATCATACCTAGTGCAGCTTTACAGCGTTGCTTTTGAGAAATTACTCTCCCTGGTAATTTTTTTGTTGTTCTGTGCACACCAGAAGATTATGTTTTGAAAGGTTAGGAGGGTGTGATTGGTAGTCAATAATGTCCGTTCTGGCAGCACAAAGGTACAAGTCAGCAGGCCCTTCTGAGGGGGCTCCTTGGAGTAAGGTATGACAGTTAGCAACATTAAAGGAGACAGATTTTGTCCTTGGCATTGGGAAGAGTGGTTGGTACTCCCAGTGGAGAAAAAATTGCCAACAACACACACGGAAAATTATTTGTCCCCAGCACCAGGGCTCTCTCCACTCTGTTGTTAGGGGTTGGTGTAAATCTTGACTTGCTGACTTGACTGTCTTTTGCAAAAAACGAAGCTATCCAAGTTTAGCTGTTAGTGCTAGCCATAAAAAAATGCTTGAGCTTTTTCTGATTACTGGACACACTTGAAAGTGAGCAGCCCTTACTGATGTGTTCCACAGTTCATAACATCTGGAGGAAAGCATTGCACACCTCTAACTTCATCTATTATTATCCAGCTCTTGTTTTAAAACAAGATCAGCAGAATTTTACTTTGCCTTTTCTCTCCCACTTAACTGGTTAGTATGCTTTTGCTATCGGTCTGCTGTAAGGTAAAAAATAAATATCTTCTACCTATGTTTTTTCCATATTTTTTTAGTATGTGACCATTTAACTGATACAGTCATCCACAGAGCCATCTAGGGACTTTGTTTGAGCTGATACCTAATGTGATAGTCAAATCCAGCTCTGAAATACTTTGTTTTCAAATCAGTTTTTAATGTTACTAATACAAGGCACCTCTGCGCTATTTTAAAGAAGAGATCTTTTTTTAAGAAGTCTGGGCTATATAGATTCTGCTGAAAGGCTTTTATTTGAAACATTGCTATTTACCATTCAAAGAATATAGTTGTAAGTTACAGTGTGTGCTGTGGGTGGAATATAGTGGTAATGGTTAAAATATGAATTGCAGTTCAAAGGAACAAACTGTGTAAGGCCAAAGGCCCAGCAGAATGTCACAAGTGAATCAACTTATTTGAACTCAAGCATCTAAACAGAATTTTAGACTGGCTTCTTAAATCAATATTTCTAAGCCACCCCAAGGCTATCAACTAAAATTGCAGCATTAAAGAAGGTAGACACCACACTGCTGAGCATTTCCCACTGTCAACTTTTAAGACTCTCTTTAGTGGTATGATGCAAAATCCTGAATTAAATTCTTTGACTGTGTAATGGATGAGGGAAGATACACAGCTCCAAGTGCAAGGAAGTTAACTAGGTATAGCCAGTGGAAAACTCCAGTGAGAGGCATCCAAGTTTAAATCCTACATCTTTCTGAGGATTTGCCACCGCTTTATTGTGTGTTAGATGTGCTTCCTTCTGCTTCAGATTTCTGTTACAGTTTCAATGTGCACTCAGCTTCCCTTTCAAGAAGGAGAGCAAGGAATTATGGTACTTCCCTAGTGACTGCCAAAGGCGTAAAATTTCACTGGAGCAGCAGCTGGAACTCAGGGTCCCATTCCAGCCCTCCCCTCCACCCCTACACAGAACTGGCTGTCCCATGGTAGGTGTGGGCTCGCGCACAGATATACCCTGGTGGTGAATGCTTACAACATTAGTACAGGTTCCACAGAAGGGAATGAGGAAGTCTTCAGCCTATGTTAGTGACCTGGGAAGCAGGAAAAATAGGTTAGGGAAGATTCTGATAGAAGATGGAAATGAGGTTCATGTTTTGGTACCTTGAGCTAACGCTGTTGTGGCATAGAAGAGCCTGTTTTTTCTATGAAGTCTGTTGTGAAGGATGGAATCATGTGATGGGAGAGAGAGATGGAGAGCTGCTTGTGAGTTCCAGGGAGATGTAGAGACCAATAACTGATGCATTTTAAATTGCTACGGCTGAGTCATTTCAGAACATGTACAAAAATAGACATCTGGGATATTGAATGTAGAAAACGTGCTTGTGTACAAATGTCAGTAAAAACCGAGACTGGACTTTGAAGATGTAGATTTTTGGATGTGAACAGAGGTCTTAAAAATTGCCTGAATAGCATTAAAGTGATGCACCTGATAAGGCAATGTTGGAACTAGTTTAAAACATCAGAAATATGTAAATATTTCGCAGCAATAGTGCTCAAAAAATGGTTGATGTGGTCTTTTTTCAAACTTTCCAACTGTCTTTGGCATGAAGTAAATCTAGGACAGGTTTTTATCCAAATGATTATTTGTGCATGTGTGTAAAATCCTGAGAAGTTTGCAAGATGAATGCCCATCAGCTGTCAAACAGTTCAACATCATCTCACTTTATCCTGTTGTCATTACAGTAACTTTGAGCCTGTTAAGACTTGTGCATTCCTAGCCTTCTGTAGTGCCAGGGGGAAAAAATTTTCTTACAACCACTTCCTGCAAGTGAAGTTACTTGTTTTGACTCTGAGATACCAGTGTCATCCACTGGCACACACCTGTTAATGGGTGAGGCTTCAGGAGTCCAAAAAACATCTATGCAGATAATTCAGTTCCCTGATTTGATTAATACTATTTTCCAGATAAAATTGTAGGAAAATAAAGTAATTGTGGCAATCCTGCAACATTAATTGTATTTTAGGAACACAGGAATCTGTATGTATAACTGGATCTGTCATCTCCACAAGCTGATTGTTTAGTTCTGATACTGTGTGTGTCACCTTCAAAGACAGAGACACTGCTACTCACCTCACATTGTGTCACATCTCTCTGACCAAGGTGAGGTGGCCACATATTCCCATTGCCACACCAGCCAGAAGTGTCACTGGTGTCCCTTTAGCAAGGCCACACACCATGTGTGGGCTGCATGTGTGTGCTCTAGGATATTTTTGCTATGTTTAGAGCTTATCTTCTAATTGTGGCAAGCTTTATCCATAAAATTATAAAAGATGGCACCTGCAGTGTGTCCACGCCTGGAAAGCCACACACGACTGCTGCTGGAGCTCAGCAAAATGGGAGATTTAAGCAAGTAAAACTACTGCAGAAATCATTTGAAAACAGGTGCTACTCAACTGCAGCAGGAGACTGATCTGCTTATTTATGCAAAACATGATTCTATTGCTGTGAATAATTAATAAAAATGTACCTTATGCAGCCTTTTCCTGGAAGTAGGAAGAGTGGAATACTTAGAGTGGAATAGCTTGTAAGTTCTGTGTAACTTGATGAATGCATATATAAAGAATGCTTGTAGTTTGGATTGTCCACTTGAATATAAATGTCAGTAATTGTTAGTTTAAAGATGTTACGAATGTGAAATGCAAAAGATTGTATTAAGCTCAATGTATACAAAGTGTAAGTGTGAGCTGGGGTGGTGGCCCACACTGTGAGCCATCTCATAAAAATAATGTTGAAAAGAAGGATAATGCACATAAGTTGAAAGCAACTAGTTGCATGCCATTTTGCACTTCTTGTCTGATAATCATGTCTGTCTGTCACGTCATTGTGTATAAATTATAAAATCCTGTGAAAGGGGGTCATGTGTTACGTGTGTGAAATACCAATGCACAACTGTGGTGCTGTATAGCTAATATTATATGTTAGGGGGTTTTTAAATGTTGAATTGAGTAATTTAGAGTGAAGACAAGACCTTAATTTCAGGACAACTTGTAGTATCTGAACAGTCTGTTTCTTTGACCTTTGAAAGCAACAGAATTAAATTAGCAGAATTTCTCACTGATTTTGTTAGCTCTACGTTCTCTACCAAACAGACACCAAAAAAATAAAAGCAGTTGAAAAAATTGGTAACTAAATACTTAAGTTGACCTGACAACTGGAGTTAAATGTGTTACCTTGTAGTATATTGATAGCCTTAAATTATAAAATATGTATTCTTAACAAGTTTTGGCATAAACTCTGACTCATCATTTTAAATAATCTTAAATACTTTTGTAATAGTTGATAGTCCTGGAAGTCTTGTAACATTCATGTTTTTGCTTTGAGATTCACATGCAGGGTCTTAGTCTTGGGTAGAAATAATCAGAGTCCCATAGTTTCATAATTTGTTGGACTGAGCTTTAATTTGGCAGTGATGTCACAGAGATCTCCTGTGACAGATCTGTCACAAAGATGCCAGAGGAGCTGCCTTGCAAATCCCCAGGAGCCACCATGCAAGTGAAAAGTTACTGTATGTCTATGTTTGTGGAGCATGTATTTGCAGTGTAATTCATCTGTCACTTTTTCCTAGGCTAAAGTAAACAGTGCACCTTCTCAAAGCTGTGGAAAGATTTAATAGATCTGATTTTCCAACAACGCAGAAGGGGTAATTGTTCAAAAAATGGACTGCACCTCAAAAACGGGGTGTAGATTCATGATAAGCAAGACTATAAGGATAACACAGTGAGCAAACTTAAACTATTTATGCTGGTGGTAATTTCTGGTTCACTGTACATGCTGAGGTGCCCTCAGTACCCGCAATACCAGCAGTGTACTGGCAGCAACGTGCACAGTCCAGGTATTGCAGGATAGAGAGTGCACAATGTGGAGAAGTGTAATGGGAGTGGATAGCACTGCAGAATCCACAGGCTGACATCTCGCTGGTACATGTAATGTTTCTTCCTGGTACTGGAAGTATGAATGACTAAAGATAACAGGAGAGGAGAGTGATCCCGTCTTTACTGGCCCCTTGCCATCTTGGATGCCTTGGGCAAACGGTACAGTTCAGTTCTTGTACAGCAACTACATCAAATCTTACTCAACAGGTCTTTCCTTTTGTTTGATTTAATATTGTTACTACCTTTTCCTTGTCAAAAAGGAAATTTAATTATATCTCCTCTTTTGTAGTATTTGCAGTGCACTAATTAGTGCTATTTCCAGCCCCTTACCTGTGCCTCCAGGTAACAGCTGTGCACGTGTTTGAAATTGCCTGTCACATCTAGTTCTTCCTCTTCAAAATGAACAACAGAACTGGATGCTTTATTTATGGTGATGCAAGAGAGTGAAAGACCTAAAGTATGAATTTTTGGGTCACTTGTTGAGTCACTTGTTTGATAAGCTGGCACTTGTCAAGTAGAAGTAATTCATTTGACAATAGATGTGGAACTCATTCACATGAGTAATTGAGGAGGATTGTATACTTAATTTTCAGAGGAATGTTCAAGTTCAAGATGTAGTCATGCCTATTTAATAATTACATCCTACTACTTGACTAGATTGGGGGAAGGGAAGACCAGGAAAGGAAGAGTTAATTTTTGGTAGGGTTTTTTTGTTCATTTGCTTTGGTTTTTTTTGTTTCGATTTTTTTGGTTAAATTTTCTTACCTGTTTCAAAGTTTAAAAAAAATTTGCTATGCAAGAAAATATGTAACAATATCTTGATTTTTAGAAAGTGTAAAGTTTTTGAACAGGTATATTTTGCATTAAAAAATTAAAGTTTAATTTTCATTTCTTGGAAAACTGCATATACATCAGCTTAAATGATTTACCATGAAACAAGAAGATTTCGTGGTACCTTTCCTTCACACTGTAATTAAAATTCTTCTTGGTGCTACACAAATACAAGGTTTGCTGTTCTTCCCTGTAACGATGTAAGAGTTGTGCGTCTCACCTTTATGCATGAAAATTATTTTCTTTGCTCCGCTGAGGAAGATCGTGTTTATACGATTCTACAGATTATAAACAGAACCTTAAATGCTTAATCAGAGAAAATAAATCCCTTTTAAATCGCAGAACTAGTCCGGATGTGTATTTTACAAGGAGCAAAGCTGCGTGCTGTCCTTATCTTCCTCCACCAGCGCTCGTTCGCTGCCTGTGCCCTGCACCACGAGGCTTTCCACGGGTTTTCCAGGGCTGGTCCCGGGCTCCCTCCGCTCTCCGCCGCCTTCCATCCCCCGGGCCCGGATCCCTTCAGGGCCGGGCGGGGACCCTGCGCTCCCGGGGCGCGGGGTGTCCGCGACTGACGGGGCTCCGGGGGATTGAGGGGGCTCCCTGGGGATTGATGGGGCTCCCTGTGGAATGACGGGGCTCCCTGTGGAATGACGGAGCTCCCTGTGGACTGACGGGGCTCCCTGGGGATTGATGGGGCTCCCTGTGGAATGACGGGGCTCCCTGTGGAATGACGGGGCTCCCTGGGGATTGACGGGGCTCCCTGTGGATTGACGAGGTTCCCTGTGGAATGACGGGGCTCCCTGGGGATTGACGGGGCTCCCTGGGGATTGACGAGGTTCCCTGTGGAATGACGGGGTTCCCGTTCTCTGGCGGGGTCCCTGCGCGGCCGCCGCGGAGCCGCGGCTCTGCCCTGAGGGAAGAGCCCGAGCCGTGTCGGGCGCCGAGCATCGGGAGCGCCCCGGTTTAAATCGTCCCGCTTTCCATCCAGCCCCGGGGCAGGCCGCGCCGGGGCTCTGCTTGGCGCTGTAACAGCGGGGACACGCGTGGAAACAGCAGCGATTTCGCCTTGGGAGCAGGTTCTGGGGAGAGCAGGCGGCTGTGGCAGAGAGTGAATGGCTCTGGTGTGCCCCGGCGTTGGACATAATGGTAAATGCTCGTAGCGCAGACCTGGAGGTGTAATTGCCAAGTGTTCAGGCAAGATAAAAGGGCAACTAAAGGGGTGGAGAACACGCGTTATCTCGTGGGGGAGAGTCACGGGATGTGCCGGCGGTGAGGGCGAGTGTGTCTGCGCGATAAGGGCGTTTCCAGGTGCTGGAGGGCAGCGAAGGGCTGAGGCACAACTCCGCTCCAGCCTCTGATGGTGACAGACCTGGGCGTCTTTTCCCTGATCCAGCCCTCCCGTCTCTGGATCCACGTCCTTCTCTGGCCACCCTCAGTCCTCATCTCCTCACCCATTTGTCACCTGCCTCCTCGACCTAATCTGTGACCAACAGCCCCCTGCAGCCCCAGCCCTCCTGCAGCTCCCGGGCTTTCTGTCACAGATTAATGCCCTCCATCCCTCAAACATTTTTCTCAGTGACTGCTCAGTCCCCGACCTCTTTGTCCTTCATTCGATACACCTGTCGCTGAAGCCACATTTTATTTTTGCCTTGGAGTAGGACAGGCTGAGCAGGGAAGTTACTGGGAGCTCTGGAGGACAGTCTTTCTGCTTTCAGGCCTTTCTGTACAGCACTGCAGGCAGTGATAAGGTGCTAAGAGCCATTTCTTCTCTTAATGCGGCCCTTGCACAAAAAAAAAAAACAACACAACAAAAAACCCCCCAAAACAAAAACTCAAACCAAAACAAAAAAACCCAAACAAAAAAAACCCCACACACTTGGGAAATTGCAGTTCAGTTTCATCAGTTCCCACCTGAGCAGCTTCAACCTTCAGATTTTCAAGATGTTTTGGCAGCTTCTTTATACAAGTTGCAATACCCTGCTTCAAACTTAGAGGCTGTCAGTGACCTGCCACCATCTCCCAGGAAGTGTCCCAACTATCACAGAAGGAACCTTCCATAGTTACTCACTGGGGACACATAGCACTATATTTAAAGTTTAGTGAGATTCTTAGCAATTGGAGAAAAGGTCTTAATGAAGGAAGTCCCGGGCGACCTGGTGGTGGCAGCAGCCTTCGTGTGTCAGGTGGAAGTGGAGGAGGAGGGAATATTTCCTTGCAGAGCTCTCTAAGTTAAGGCTGACATATCATTGAATGGAAAGGATCCCACACATTAGCGTTCCAAAAGTTTGTACTAACAGCCTCCTCTTGGCTCTAGACTTAGAAGTGTGGGGGAACTGTGTGTGTGTAGGTATGTGGAGACACGTGAGTGCTGAGCAAAGAGAAGGAGTATGAGCCTTCAATACAGAGCACGAGAAGAGAAACTAGCAGCAGTAGGTGTCTCATTAACTACATACTTCACACAGTGAACGAAGAACAGAATTACAGAGTCTTATGGGCCCCTTGCTCTGTGCTTTCCATGCAGCAGGATCTTCCTTTCCCTCCCGAGTCAGGCTTTCTGCTGGGTGTGAGCATCCCTGGGCTGCACCTGCCTGTGGTGACTTGCTAATACATCTGCTTGGAAGAGATGCCTGGTTTGCACAATGAAAGGATAAACTGCTTATCCTGTTTTCTGTAATTCTGTCACAGAGAGCAAAAGCTCATCTGACTGGTTTAACTTAAGAGTAAATACAAGGCAATGTGGTTGAAGGAGATAGAAAATGGAGAAGGGGCTCTGAATCAGCTGATTTGTATTTAAAGGTTTTATTCCACTTGCTCTCTCTTTCTAAAAATATTTTTTCTGTTTTGGAGAAATAATATATAAATGATACCCTGGCAAGAAGTGCATAAAATCTGACAGATGAATAAATTGCCCTCTCTAGAGCTGTAAGCTTGAAAAGAACATTGCAGAGATAATGCATGTTCTTGGCTTGAGAGAAATCCTGTCCATTAGAAATACACTTTTCTGAAGATTGATCTGAACTTTTGAGCTTTCAATTGAATAATTGCTCTATGAGATTTGGAAAAAATTGAATTATTTAATCTTCCATTCTGCAAAATTGAATAACATTGCAGTTGGTGATTTAAAATGTTGTTGAATTAATTATGACATTTTGTTAAATTCCCTTTTGTCTTTCCTTTGTCAAAGACCTCACTAACGTGTATCACTCCCATAGAGAGATGAGTCAGAGATTTGTCAGCTTGAATGGCTTCAGACCTGTACTTACCCCTACTGACCACGGTGATGCAAGTCTGCAGAGATGTTACTTGCATAACAAGGAGCAAGACCGGGAAAGCTAAAGTTTCTTGCTCAGCTCTGTTCTTCTGACCTTCCCTGCTACAGCCTGTCATGGAGAACAGGTCAGATTCACACACACAGAGCTGTAGTAAATAATCTAAATCTGGCAGCAAAAAAAAGGTCAATTCATGTAGGGAAATGGAGGTGGGTCTGAAGGTTGGTTTCGTGAGGCGACTGCATCAGTCTCACGGTTGTATCAAAAGTATCCAGTGGGTATCTCTATCCTCCTTCACAGTCACCCACCTCACATGCTGTTGGACCACAATCAGGAGTTGGAAATGAGTAACTGAAACAGCTCCTGCCAGGAAGGACAGCACAAGCCATTACACTGGCTCAGTTAAAGCCATGTCTTTACCTACATGGGTTTATAGGAAGTCTAACGTGACGTTACACACAGTATGAAAAGAATAGATGAATGTGTTGTTCCAGCATCTTTCTCCACTCACTTTCAAATTCAAATTTGTAAATCGAAATTAAAAAAAATAAATTTAATAATAGCAGTTACATGAGTAATAGTATTAGTTGTGAATGTGCACCCCTATTTGCAATCATGAACACATGACTATGGCACATGTTCGTATGACTGAAATGTGTGACTGAAACACACACAGCTGGTTTTGAAGCTGGACTACAAGGCTGTGCCAGTCAGGCCTTTGACAGACAGACCTGGACTCCGGCTCCATGACACACACAGTGAGTGCTGCCAGCCCCTGCCCCTTCCTGCACAACCCACCACCTGAGCTCCAGTGCAGCATTTTTGGTCAAAACTGGATCAAATATTGATGCTTCAGACACTGTTCAGATCACATTGCATAGGATCTGCCTCATCTCCAAATTGCAAACCAAACATATTACCCATATTAAAAGAAGAAAGTCCTGCAGCCGTGACTTAGAGAATATATGGTAGGAAAGGAAATTACACCCTTGCTGATGAGAGGCCTGTCAAAGCCTTTTAGGACATGGCATGTTGGTCTGTAACATTTCAGATTTCAGCTGAAGACTAATTTCTTCCTTATCTGCATCATATAGCTTATTTTTGTGTCATCCCTCCAATTTTATTTTTCTGTGGCGTAAGTTATAGCAAGATATTTATAGGACTAAAATAACTCAGGTGGCGGTTGGTCTCTTTCACCGGGCAGCAACTGACAGAACGAGAGGACACAGTCTCATGCTGCGTCAAGGGAGGTATAGGTTAGATATTAGGAAGAAGTTTTTTACAGAAAGAGTAATAAAGTTTTGGAACGGACTGCCCAGGGAGGTGGTGGAGTCACCATCCCTGGATGTGTTTAAAAAAAGTCTGGACGTGGCACTTGGTGACATGGTCTAGTCTAGTTGAGGTTCTAGGGTAAGGGTTGGACTAGATGATCTTGGAGGTCTCTTCCAACCTAGTGATTCTGTGATTCTGTGAACTCAGCTTGGAGATGGGACACAGTTCCTCTTGTACATGCTGTAGGTTAGAAGGCTGTTAGAAGATTCCTAACCCCAAATGGACAGCAGTATGCTTGTACATGAAAGGTGAAAAGACTTGCTTCTTATTCCAGCTTCTTGCCATTGCCTATTCTTGTAATGAATAGTCTGAAGTTTAATTACAGGATTCTGTATGCTCTTTCTGCTCTAGGTATGCCCTGTTGTATACTAACATAATGAATACACCCAATATAAAATTAATAAATAGTAAATTGAAAAACCAGCATAAGCTCATCACCTTGAGGCTTTGCAGGCATATTCAAAAAATCTCAGTCCAACAGCAGGTGCCCATATAAGAGAAAAAAGCAATCTTCCTAGGACTCAGTCCCCACACCAACCACCACCTGCTGCTTTTTGAGGGAACACTGCATGTGCATCGTGTCTGCTAACGTCAAGGCTTAGCACAGGACAAAAACATCATGAATTTAGCAGAAGTACTAATTCTGATAAGTACAGGCTCAGCTGTTGTTAAATTGGCAATTATAACTAGATAGTCTCTGCTCCCTTGCCATCATCATTGTTGGCGCTGGAAGTTTTGTCTCAGTTCAGCGAGTATTCTATTTTGTAAGCTCTCATTTGTCTTCTGTTTGACAGCTTACAGTGATTTTGTTTAGCTGTACTGATGAACTGCTGTCAGTGGAAAAAGCTTCAACCACCAGAGGCATACGAGGATTAGCCAAAATGGACAATTCCTACACAATTGGAAAATGGGGAGATTAACCATAAAAGGACTGAACCAGAATATGAGATCAGATCATCTTCTCAGATATTGCACGTGTTCAGGACTGCAAATCCATATCCAACTATCTTTATCTCTGATCTTTAAAAGTAACTTTTCAGCACAACTGGAATTACTGGCAGGAGCAGCAGAAGCAGGAAAAACAAAACAAAGTGCTGGCAAGCCCAGTATTTTACCTGCTGGGGACCTAGATCTGCTTTCCAATAGTGCAGAGCTTTAGAATCCCAGCATCTGCTCCAGGCTTACATTGCATCCACAGCTGTGATAAGGAGGGATAATCTTGTTCTAGACATTATATGAAATAAGAATCTCTTCTCTGCCAAGCAGTTGGTACAGTTCCAGAATCCTTTCACAACACTCATTTCTATCTTTCATTATTCTGCAGGCTCTGAAGCCAACCTGCCTTCTGTAAAGCTGTTGTACTGTGGTCTGTCTGCATTTTGGTGTCAGAGCCTTTTAACACACTACTGGAGGATTTTTTAAATATCGTACCTGTTGGGGAAAAAAAGGTCATGAAGCTTATTCAATTGAGCAGATTAGTCTCAACCCCATCCTTACCTGAACCAAGGAACAGCCAGCTCAGCTGTTTGCATTTAGTCTGTGCTCTTACCATACAATGATGGCAGAGGGCACCCTGTGCCCTTTGTGCCTTTGACTCATGTGCCTTCCCTGTGTCCTAGAACTGCACTTGGCTTCCCTCCCAGAGAGAGGTACAATTCTGCCAACTTGGCTCCAGTACAAAGTAATGACTTTCAGGTCAGCCCAAATCTCTGGAGTTGCCCCATGCCCCAAGAACAGGCCCCTGGTGCAGGTTTGCAATGCACTGGCACCATCTCGGGTCTGCAGATCCCTTTTTAGTACCTATCATTAAATTAAGGGAAAGAGTGTCCCAGCCCAGCCCTGAGCCTTCCCCCAGCAGTTTTTATACCTCTCCTGCTGCTTGAGCTGGGAGCAGGCAACCCCTGCTGCCTTCGGAGGCATTAGCAACACATCTGTCAGGCCCCAGGACAGAGCTTTGCTGTGGACTGCAGGTGCTTCCTGGGGAGGAAACTCACCCAGAAGACTCCCACGAGCACCCATGTGAGAAGTCACAAAATTACTGTGTGTGCTCATCCAGCAGAGACCATTCATGAGCTGTGTAACTGCACCTTCAACCAGCTGAAATTTAATCTGCAACAGCATCCAGCTGTGACAGCCCTGTCACAAGTGCTTCAGGAACCCACATCTTCCACTGCGTTGACATGCGGTTGCTTTGTTACTAGAGATGGAAAAGGGAATTTGTAGGACTTCTGGGACTGAAAAATCAGACTGTGCAGATAAAAGTGACCCTCCAGTCACTACCTGAGGCACCCTGTACACTTCAGTCACTCTCAGATTTTGTCTCACCAAGTGGTTCTGTACCTCCTGTCTTTTTAGCATGTGCTGCTTTCTCCAGCCAGGTGAAACCCCAGGGTGACAAGAACAGTGTTTGAAGGGCAGGATGGCCAATGGAGTTGGCTGCCACTCTGGTATCTCACTTTTGTTTTGGTATCAGTGTTGAACAAAAAGGCACCAGGTTCACCTGTTAATACTACCTAGAATTCCACTTCATTGTACAATCTCCCCATTCTTCTGCTTCCTTACCGGGACTCTTGTTACTGTATTTTGATGGTAAACCTGTTCAGTTCCTCCCTAAATAAATTAGTAAAAAGACACTTGACTTTCAAAAAAGGGGTTGTTATGGAAAAAAAACCAACTTTTGAAGCCTTCTAATTAAATCTCAAAAATGCAATAAGGTAAAAAATTACTCTGTGAATACAGGAAATGTTACAGTACAAAAGTACACCATTCACTTTTGGAGTCTGCTTACCATGTGCCATATAATTATGGTGCATATTTGATTTATCCTAATTACATTTCAGTGTATTTATTTACTTTCTGACTAGAGCAGAACTGCCACATGCTGATCAATTCAGCCATTTGTGCCTTTCCTGGGGTATACAATGACAAGCCTTGTTCTTTTAAAACCAGAATAGAACCACACAAAAAAAACATCATCCAAGCTGCACATCATGGCTGATGCAGAAATAGTTTCTCTTGGTCATGTTCATGTGTTTTAACATTGGTTCAGTGGCTGCTGCTCATATGAGGATTACAAGGCTTCCCAGATGATGATTATGCAGCTGCCAAAAGGGATGAATTAATCTTGTGCACTATTTTTTAAAATGCTTTGTTAATTTGCTCCTGAGGAATATCCAGATGCACTAATTACTCTAATGAGGCTCCTAAAGCTGACAGTCTAACAGGCTTTTGAAGGTGTCCAGCTTATTGTACAGACTGGTTTTTTTACGGCTTTCTTTAAGCTGTTCATATGTGGATGCCATATAAATGGTTGTATTCCTCAAAAATGAGTGAGACACTGTAAGGGATTTTTATGGGATTAATTAATGTGGTAACAAGGAAAAAATAGGATGACTATGAAAGATGCCTTCTGCTTGTCAACTGCAGGTTTGCAAGTAGTTATTTATGTAACATATGAATGCCAGCTGCAACAAATAAGGACTTGGGCCCCCATTCTGACAGTAAGGAGGAGTAATATTAGTCAATACATCCATCTCACACAATTTTGGGAGGCATCAGTATTGTTTCCCATTCTAACAACATTTTATATTTACATTATCTGCAACTGCAGTTTTTCATGCAGAGATTTATCCCCATCTTGGTACTTGGTTAAAAACACTGAGGCACAGATTGCTCAGAGCTGCAAACCACGTGACATTGACCTTTGCAGAGGATGTACTCGAGATTCACACTTGGCCAAGGACAGCTCTGTGCTGCTCAAATTGTCGAGGAGACAAGCTGATCCCTGACATCTGGGGCAACTTCCATCGTCTGTTGCTGGAATCAGCTCTAAAATGTCTCCACAGATGCCACGAGTAAAGCTGGTTTATATTTTTCTTGGTCCTAATCTGTAGATTAGGACAAAATATTTCTGTGGGCTGCTAATGACTCAACTCTTAAGTGTTATATAAAGGGATTTCAACACACAGTGTATGTGATCTAGCTCAGCAAGAACTGAAATGCTGAGAGGAATGTTATAGACTATCTGTAATCACCTACTCCGACTCTATCCAAAATAACATATGGCCTGAAGGCTCAGGAAATACATTTTCTGTCACTTGACTATACCTACACATACACAACTGTACATATAATTAGCTACATGTAAGTGTTATAACTGTATTTTAAAAAATAAAATAAATGGACGCAATGAATCTCATCACTTTTGAGCCTCTTTAGAAAGGAAAATAGAAAAAACTGTTCACAAAGGATCAAGAGCTGAACCAAGAAATGGAAGCACCCATACTTTTGAAATCACTTGTGAATTTACTCCTTCAGTTAGTACGCTTTTTCATTCTTCTTTGAAATGTGATGGAAAAAGCAGCTTAATTAATACCCAGTAAGGTGGTTTGAAATATAAATCCATAGCACAATTCTGTGTCTGCAGTAGGAGATGGGGCTTGTTACTGGGGGAAGAAGGCCAGTTGCAGTCCACAGTATATAATTTATGCTATGTGGAAAGCACTTTTGTTTTTATAGTACCTTGAAACAGGACACACTGGGGTCGAGAGCTTGGCCCTTTAAAAGATGTCGTTTGTCTTGTCAAAAGAAATCACAAACAGAGCACAAAAAATTGTTTTGCATTTAAAAGGTACCAAAAAATTTCAACCGGTACCTTTATTCAGTGAAGTTCAGACTGAAACATTCTTACAGGTTAGCAACAATTTTCTGTGCTCTTCTCAGCAGTCTAAAGAATCGCTGTTGTCTTGGTTATGGAAATCTCACTAGCCCTACATTGCTTGCTACTCTATCTCAGATTGTGTATGTCAAAAAAGGCAGTTTTTGGTACCTCTGTTTTTATTCCTCCAATTTCCTCCCTCCAGAATGCTTTTCCTCAGGTAAGTTGTGTTCCATAAAGCTTCTGCAATGCTTCTCATCCCGGGGAAGTTGTTATGTTATCTATACTTAACCAGCACGTTTCTTGGATTTAAAAAATAAAATACATAAAATCCCCTGAACCTGAAGTACAAATATACTGGGAGAGCAGGACTTTCTTCCTGTACTGTTGTGTTGTCTAAAACAGAGTAATGCAAGAGAAATGCAGCAAACTATGACTAGTAACAAAATTTGAACTACCCATCCTAAACTAGATCTACACAAGAGAAATCATGTGGTAGATACTTTCTTCCATCGAGGTATTCAGACATTTCTGAACAAGCCACCACCACTTTGCTGCAGAAAAAAACTGCAAACTACTCTTGATTTTCATCAGACTAAAAATGCTTTTAATTCTACGCTATCTTACATATTCTATTTTCTGTGCAAGAGAAGCATCTAGAAAATCAGTAGAGGGAAGAACTTTCAGAGGTAGCAAGTAAAGGTATTAACTTCTTGTAATGATTCATGGCAGAGAAATGACAGTTACTGACAAAAAACCAGTCCTTAGACACATAGCAGATACTCAGAGCAGTGTGTTCCTTTATCAGCTCCCATTAGCAGCAGCCAAGTGTCATTGAGGTGTAGTAAAAGCAGAGGAGTACCTGAAGAACACAGAATACCCAAAAACATCAAGCCATGCATGCTCTTTCAGAGTGGTCTGGAGTTAGAAATTGCAGAATTTTTTTTCTTTTTAACAAGCATAGTGCTTCCTATGGAGGACCACTGCTCAGGCAATTGCTTTTCCATGGCTTAGTCATTCAGCATTAAATGAGGTGCCTGCACAATATGTTTTGACAGGTGCTGCTGAGCTGTTTAGTTGAGGCAGTTTCAAGTCATGTCTGCTGTTTGCTTTCAGTGGTTCTGGAATGGAATTTTTCTACTGAACAACTCAGTACAGTACACCAGAAATAACTGCTTTATGCTCACAATATTCAGAGGGGCGGAAGTAACTAAATATCCAGAGAATGTGAATAACTAACTGGCAAGAATGGACAAAGTGGCCACAGATCTTCAAACCTTGAGCTAGAAGTGCCAATGAAGAGAGTTCATCCTATTTGCAGAACACATTTTTCACTCAAAGCAATAACCTCTTTGTACATACGCTGTTGTCACAGTTACCCTTCTGGAACATCCAACTGTGTTACTCAAGCTATTGAGTAAAGCTTGAAATGAATTAATAAAGCCTACACTGGACTTCTATTTATTAGTAAAGCAGAAAGAATGTTGGGCAAATTTTGGCACAAATATTTTTAAGTTTTACAGCAAAGAATCACCATACAAAAAGATGAAAAGCAAAGACTTTAAAGCAAAGGCTTTCTCTAAATCTAAGGTAAGGCTGGAGATGAGAGAGAAGGGGAAAAACAATTCCTATATATTTACATAATCACAGCTCAGAAAAATTTGTGCCTTTATGTCAATATAATGGAAGTCTAAGAGAAACCAAGTTACAGGTATACTGAGAAATGTTAGATAACATTTCATATTCTTTGTCCTGGAAGTAGTAGGACATAAATTGGCTATTAGTGAAAAATACACTTCCTACATCCTGTATTATCTTTCTCAAGTTAAGAGGTGAGTGCATTGCCCAAATAAACCTGCACATCAGCCAACTTAAAGAATGGTAGTAACTCCCACCCCCAGCCCTGTGTTACTGGTAGTTGTCTGTATTGCAATGCTTTTGCTTTAAATGTTTGAGAAACACATTCCCCTACATCATTTATTGATCACTACAGAGGAGAAAGAAAGCCCAAAGCAAAAGTCAATGTCAGCTTTAAGTCTTACAGTAATTCTTCCTTCATCACCAAGGTATTTCTTTAGTTTATCAACTTAATTATCCAAATACTTAGATATGCATTAAAGCAAAACACAAAAGTTTTGCTACACGCTTTTGTTCAACTGACAACATACACTAGGGAGTGTAAAAATATTTATTCAACCTAATTCAACATAACTATAATTTGCAATACTTAAAAACAAGATTTACAGAGTAATGACTTTCTACCACTCATGTGAAATCATCTCACAGTCCATACAGTATTTTTGTAATTGTATTTTTACAATAGCTTTAACTTCCAAAGGAGACAATGAGCTTTCCCATGGAACAAGTTTCAAACCTGCTAATTTGCATCACTCAATTCTTCATGAGACTTTTAAAAAACAGTAATAAATTGTTTGGAAATATATACAGTGAAGACCACTGAAAAGCTGTTTTCTTGAAACAAGAAATTCTGTAAGAAATACACATTATATTGTTTCAAGACTATCTTACAGAAAGCAGCAACTTTCAGGGGCTGTTACCCAATTTAAGAGTTTTTATATAAAAAGGAGCCCACTAAGACAAATATAATCAGCAGACTTACAAGATTATAGCAATTCTTCCATTACAGCAAGAACCTCATCAGTATTTTATATTGATTGAATGCATAATTCTCAATACCTGTATAGTTTTTGAATACTAATTGGCCTTTATATACACTTTTGTACAATTCTAAAATATTACATCTTGGTAATTAAGATAAACATACTATAGAAAAAGTACCTTATTTTGAATTTTTCTTAACATACATTATTGCAGTCAAATATGAAGTCCATTCTGCATTTATGTAATTTCTGGTGAAAAGAAATATTTATGAATAATTCCACTAGAAGATTTTTTAAACCTTTCTCCATGCATTTGATATATTAATATGAACAAAGAAAAGAAAAAACTTGGAGAAAAACAGACTAATTGTTGTTAAGAAAGAACTTCAAGTACTAAATCTAGATTAGGTCTGGTATGAAAATTAAATGGCTGTATTATGTTTGTCAAAATTTGCCTTCACAAAACAATCCACTTCTGTTGAAATTAAAGTTTATAAATACATCAAATAACTGAAGTGCTAATGTCTCCCTCAGCTGACTACCTTAGACATATTGGAACAGTAAAGCTTACTGTATAAACTTTATTACACATTTAAGGTTTATCCTTTAGTCTTCTACAAAATGGAGCCAAGTTACCTTAAGAGCACCTGCCCTGCTGGCATGATGCTCAGATCAGGCACCCAATGTGTAGTGTCACCCCCTTCCAGCCAGCCCTTCCTCCAGGGCAGGAGGGCTTAGTCCTGAACAGACTTCAGCAACACACTCGGGACTGGAACTTTAGAAGGGTGCCCTATTCTATCAGTTAAAATGTAGCTTTAGTGTTCAATATTGTTTCCTCACACTGCTACTGCTCTTGGTACTTGTATGGATATTCATACAATCAAAAGAAACATGGAAACTAAATAAGTGTTCTAATATTTAACTACAAACTAAGCCACTGAAATTCACTTCCCCCATGTTATTATTTACTGTGGAGGAAAAAAATGCTATCCAGCACCAGTTACAAACCAGTAAAGCCTTGAAAAAAATTACACCAGGCACTGCAGAAGATACAACAGGACACTGAAAGTTATCAGTAATAAAACAGTCACCTGAAAGCCATGCTAATTTTAACACCTAGTACTTAGGTGTTTAAAGCCGACATACAAGTCCTGTAGCGAGTGATCCACCTTCTGCTTTCTCTGTCATTTGAGTATTTCACACTCCCAGTTTGATACCAGCAAACCCCAAGGAAATCTTTATTGAATGTTGTCCCACAATTACTTCTCCTTGGCAATGACTCACATTTCCTTTCTAAACCAACTCCCCTTCACTGTGTGAAATGCTGAACTGCATGACAGCATGGGTACGGAAACACCTATACAAAATGCATTTGGATGTAGCCAACATTAATGATGTTTTTAAAATGTTCTGTAGTTGATGTTTTCCTTCCATTCAGTATATTGGCTCAAAGAAAATAATTCAGAAGCCTGTCACCCAACAGAAATCCCCCCAAATAAGGAAAGCCAAATCACATTCTTAGGTTCAGTGGTTGCTGAAAGGATTTACCCTGCCACAAGACAGTGCTTTATTGTATTTAGAGAAGAAAAAAAAAAAAAAGAGGAGCAGCAACTTATCACAATTTTCCACTACTGTGCAATAACAATGGAACCAATACAACATGGAAACCTGTTAGGTGAGACTGTATGACATGTGGAGATCACAGCTTTATGCTCCTTCTTGCTCAGGATAATTTAGAATTTTGCGGTGAGCTTGGCGCAAATATTGCTGCTGCTTGAAGTAAACCTTAAAAGCTCCTTTTATAGCGACAAAAGCAATTCCACCCTGAAATAGAAAGATAATTTGAAAACCTGCACAGCTCAGTGTCATGTCATTGCAAATGTTCTTCTTAAAAATTTCCAGTCAGAGAAGATTTGTTTTCAAACATATGGCATTTTCTTTTGAAGATTTAACTCATTAGGACAATTTCAAATGACTATCTCAAAGTTTTCTGTCACAATACACTATTACAGAGGTTAATGTTACTTAAAGGGATTACATACTGAATCTCTAAAAAGCTTTTACGTGCTTGGAAGTCAGACAAATTTTCTGAAAAAGAAATCAGAATACGTCTTATTTCAAGAACAAATAAAATGCAGATATGTATCTGCTTTCCTCCCTTTTCTAAATATATACTACACATGGCACAAGGAATAATACTGATAACCATTCTATTACCAGACTGTGAAAAACACCACTTGCCAAAAGTGAAGTAAAACCTGTTTTTGTAAAACAACCTTTTTTTTCCTCCAGAAAGCTTTATAAAATGTTCATCTCAAGTCCTCAAAATGAGCACCAAGAATCCTTTAATTTGCATGAACCTTTGAAATATCACTATTTATTCCATATGGAAGAGAGGGGTGCACAAACAGGTTAGAATTTTAAATGGGCTGAAGTGACAGTCAGATGACCTGGGATACTGTAATACTAAATTCAATGTGCTTCCCCTTTTAAGGCTGCAATCAGAGAGGAATTCATAAAGGAAGAGATTGTTTCCTCCTCTCTTTATCATTCCCCCTCTACTCAACTTCTGTGGAGAGTTAATTTTTCTCTCCTTATTAAAATAAGAAACAAAGGGTTTATCAAAAAAATTAGTACACAAAAGTTAATATGAGAAAGTTTATAATGTAAAGCCCAGTCTTCCCTTGCAGAGATTGTTCTTAGAAGATGCTGGCTCCTAATTTATTATTGTCACCCTTAATTATTGCTAAAGCTTGCCTGGTACAGTACAGCACCAGTTACAAGTTTCAGCCTTGTCTTGAACTCAGATTAGTTTCAGTCATAAGGACAAATTCTTACACACACATGATGCTTGTCCACTGCCAAGACAGGCAACCTTAAAAAAACTCTTCCCTTAGTCAAATGCCACTCTTAAAATTCTATATCAATTCATGTCTCTTTTCACTTTCCCTCCCCCACAACACTTCATATTCCCATATTATTATTATAATGATTTATGAAACAAACAATACCAAATCTTACCAAGATTGTCCTTTGTAAATTTGAGTTGACACTGCTGAACATCAGCTTGCCAACTATTGTGGCAATAGTAGGGAAAACTAGAGCTCCACACAGGATACGTGTAGCAGAGACATGGTCTGCCAAAGGGTTGGCCTCTGCTGGAATACGAGGAACAGGACATCCAATGCCTGAAGGGATGAGAGTGGGGAAAGAAAAGGTTACACACCCATAGCCTCAAGGAGGACACAGCACAGCAGTATCCATCCTCCCCCCCAACATCACAAATCTTTTTGAGAAAAAACTATCCCTCTTCTCAGTGAATATTCTGTTTCCATTAAATGACCACAGTCAGTTTTACTTTCAGATAAGACACACGATTTTTAGTAGCTTGTTTTGTTACTAAGGCCTTAACTGAAACCATGTTCCTGCTCCTCTTGCCTCATCTTTCTCCCAAGGTATACAAACTATACTATACCAACACAATCTAAACAAAATGAACATAAAATGGAGGGATGGTGTTAATCACCTCTACTTAAGAACAGAAAAAAACTACTCGCCTACCCCCATCTCCTAGAGGCAGAAATTCAACCTCAGTATTTCCTTTTAAATTTAATCACATTACCTGGAAATATGCTGTTCAAAATCTGTAGCTTATTAGAGTATTTGCGCCAGAGTCTGAGCACATAGTCCTCCCAGCGGATCATCTTGCCCAGTATTAGCATGACTGGGATAGTGGGAAGGCCAATCAAAAGAAATAAAGGATCAGCTCTCTCCATCACATCAAGACCTTCCTTGTGACCCACAACCTGGAAAATACACAAATAGTTGACAAACATAACAGAGGACACAACTGAACAAAAATATAACTTAAAAGCCAAGTTTGTTTGGAGCTGCCCACACATTTTAAGAGAGAGAAAAAAATAACACTGGTTTACCTAATTTACTCTGTTTTCTCTTTGCAACATTAGTTGCTTATGAAGTGTAATGCAGGTGAACTGTCAGCTCTTGTTTGCAAATCATTAATCTTGCAGAGAGCTGTAACACATTTCCTTACCATCTCAAGAGAAGTTTCATGTGTTTCTGTGTAAGTAAAACCCCTAAATGTCTGAAACATTAATACAGCAGGCTTTCCAAAATGCATTCAAAAATTTAGTTTTACAACAGTTAGTTTTACAACAATTAGTTCTACACTTAGAAATTGATTAGATACTACTGTTCAAAGGACCAATTGATAGAAAGTACCTCAGGATACTTTAATCAAATGTTTATGTTATTTAGGCATACCTCATGCAACAGAGAGCACAGTATTAAACTACTGCTTCTCTAGTCAACGCAGGAAAATGTAAGTTAGTTACAAGTGGGGTGGAAACAGCATATCTTTATGTGTATTTTATTTTCAAATGTGGTTAGTGCTATGATTTTAAAGGACAGTCATTGCTGCTGCATCTAAGCCCTTCTATTGGTATATAAAAAAATGCATCAGACTTTGCAGTTTGTAAAATGTATGTATTAAAACTGTAACAAACAGTGCCCTATGTTTCCTAAAAAGTATGTAATTTTAATTTGTAATAAATCTAATAGGGCTGGGGACAAAAAAGACACTAGAGTTCTCTCAATTTAAAAATTACTAAATGCTAACAAAGTCCTTAAAGTGATTCTGTGAAGAACAGGCTCTTTGACTTTTTCCATAATACTCCAGGAAGTCCAGAAACATTAAAATAATTATGTTTGTCAGGCACTGGATTTCCTGATGTGCTTTCACTGACTTCTTGTTTTCCCCACAAATATAATAAGCAATCAAGTATTCACTTGCACAAAATATAGAATTAGGTGGTAAGAAAACGCAACAATAGCAAAATTAAAAAAAAAAAAAGAAAATAACAAACCCAGTATTTCTGGAGTAGGTAGGACACAGGGAAGAAGCCAGGGTAACATACCACAGTACCTTCAAACTTTAGTTTTTAGCCTTGCTTTGAAAATCATTCCATTTTGTTCTTCTAGAACAGGAAGTTATGTTATCTACCACAGGCCTCCAAAAATAGGCATAACCAATATTGTTGCTGCCAAAAGATTATTCCTGAAAAAAATATTCAGCATTTGTCTTCCAGCTTCTTCCATATCTTCCACCCAAACCACAAAGTCTGATGCTATCCTTTTTCTCTGTGTGGTCCTTTACCACGAAAAAAAGCTTCAGTATCTTGTCTCTTCTGCTTTAGATTACTGTATTTCTCTGCTTTCAGTAACCCCATATGATTTGCTACTGACATAGCTACCACCAGAGTCACAATGTCAATTCTGTATTTATTTTTCTTTATCTTTCAAAATAGCTTTTGTGCCTCTCTCTGGCCCTTCAACTGAAAGAAAGGAGTCTGAAATGCAAGTTGTATCAAGCCTAGCAAAGCTGGGATGGCAAAAGGGGTGGAACAGTTTCTCTCTAACTCCAGCTTAATCTTCTCCATTACAAGCAAAAACAAATTATTGTCTTACTCAGCAAGTCATCCACACAATGAAAACAGTAATCAGGAAAATAGCTAATTCTTCATACCTGAGATTTGACCAACTGCCTAAACTAATATTTAGGCAGATCCTCATTTCAAAAGCAAAACAACTACAGAAAGAAGCATTTATCTTTCCATTTGGTTATGTAGTTCTAGGGCAGCTAAAAATGTCATACAGAAAAGGGCTCAGTGTCATAGTGAGCCAGGAGAAAAGGACTGGTGCATTTCAAGTCTGGCTGCAGGATTACAGATGGTTGTTAATGCTCCTGTAGGCGCCACAACAACAAAATATCCACTGTGAACATTCCTAAGTGTATCATTGTGCAATACAGAGACTCATCCACTGGAATGGAGGCAGTACTGAAAGTCATTTAACATCACTTGTGCAGCTACTTGACCCTGGCTACACCGGTACAGGGGGACTGCAACCACTCAGTTGGGCTCCACTTCATTTCTGCCATGAGATATCACACACACTGAACCAGAGCAGCACACCATCCTGAGATGGGGTCACCTGTAGGACTGCAGGGCAGGACCACATAATTCAAGACCAACTAGTGACAGATGACTTCCATGAAGAAGGACCAGGTTTTATATTTAAAATGAGAACTGTATCTAGGAATACTTGCTAGTACAAAAATTTTTTTAATTGTATCTGCAACTGAATTTGCATCAGAAATACTTCTATGCTTTCAGGCAAAACAGGTTATGGATTTGAGATAGGAATCAACAACTAAAACTGTAACAAAGGTCCTTCTAGGGTATGAAATCTCTTGTCTTGTGGTTGAACTAGGACAGCTATAAACAAGTCTTTCCATAGTTAATAGTCTATCACCTATCAACATTATTTTTATATTAATAGCAAGCTCACAAGAACAGAAGGTAGAAGTATTTTCTCCCTTTTCAACTAACCATACAGACTGAAGTAATTAAAAAAGCAAGCAATTAATTTGCAGTGTTTTGCATTTCTTGTTTAGGAACGAATTGCATCATTCAGAGCATGTGCTTTCCTTTATACAATTAAAAAAATCACATTATGCAAAATAAAATTTACCATGTTTCAACTCTTTGAATGTTACCAGCAACGCTCTTCTCCAGCTAAGAGAAAAGATTAGTCTCACGTGCTTTCTGAAGAATTACTCATTATTAGTAGCTAGATGTTAATGAGAACAGACTTGAGTCCAGCAGCCAGCTAGACCAAAGTGAATTTTGGTAGCTGCAGAGCCATGCCTGAACAAACATATTTGGCTTTAAACAGTGTGATCAGTTAAAAGTGAAAAGCTTTCTGTGCACCCATCTTGAATTCACTTGTTAACTACATTGAAAGCAGCTGAAGCATCTTTTAAGCCAAGGGAAGAGGAGTCTTAACGGACTTTTTCTGAGGAAGCCTTGCTTTCTGAGCTGGCCAGGAGAGGGAACACGTGTACCTGCATCACGGTCACAGCTCCGTAGGTGACAGCTGTCCAGTATATGGAGCCCACCATTATTCCAGCTGCAGCAAAGGGACAGGCCTTTGAGATCAGGCGATCTGCAAGATCCAAAACGTAAACAACTGGACCTGTGATAAAGGAAAAGTAAGGTTTCAAGATAGAGATATATACATATAGAAGAAAGGTCTCAGCATCTATCACTGGTAAGAATGAAACAACTTGGCAAAACTCAAGTCTGACACACCACACGTGCTGTTTAAATGAGAACATACAAAAAGCTAGTAAGCTAAACTTGTAACCAATTTCTACCTACCATTTCATTTAATGCACCATCTTTCTAAGAGATTGATACACTGGTTAGAGCACTAATTTACCCTCTGAAGTTGACTTAAGTTTCCTTTGTGTCGGATCAGAATCATTTTGTTCTGCTTAGTGGCTTTTTTATTTGTTAGATATTTTAATTTTCAAAAGGAAAAAATACCAAACAGTTGTAAGATACTTCATGTCTTATCTTTGACAGCTTTACTTGAAAATTCTGTCATTAACTATACTGCTACATAGTAAAAAGTGGTACAGTCAACAGGAAAGATTTCTTCTACTGGAAAAGGCTGCATTCAGCAGTTCTAGAGGACCATCTCTCAAAGATTGGAAGAAAAAATACTCTTAATCAGGTTCTTCAGTGCATTTAACAACAATGTATGAATAATTTCATTGTTCTGTTTAGAGACAACTGCACTTTCCAGACTCACACAGAACAAGACATTACCCTCACCATTGGTGAGGCAAACAAAGGCAATGCTTGAATCTTTTCTTTGAGGGAGTGCAAGAGCACCAGTCAAGCAAAAGCCAAAAGACTGACATGTATGCATGAAAGTGAAAAACGTCATCATCACGATCAGATTCCACATTACTTTTGTATTTGTCAACAAATTCTACAGACTGTCCTCCCCCAGCTCATATGGATGAACAGCTCCTGTTACCTCCCTCCTACTTTTTTCTACCAAATTCAGTGATAGTTATTCTCAAAACCAGCCTCCAGACATTCTTCACATAGCTAATCCTCCATGTCTCACATCAAGGTTTACCCACTCTGACCTGTAATTCTTTTACTGCTTCCTAATCCCTTCTTTTTTGGGGGGTGGGGCAAGAATGATCTCTTGGGCAATGTCGTGGAAAATCTTACTGAAGTCTGGACAGGCTAGATTTACAGGACTTCTACTCAATGAACTGCCAGGCTAGTTAGCCTGGCAGTGATTGTACAGTGATACCAAGTTCAATGCCATTCCCCTCCTGATCTCCAACAAATCAAAACTTGTTCTGACCTGGCACAGAATTAAGATTAGGTACCATGAGTTTTTATATTTTCACCTTTCCAAAGGTAAAACTATTTATTTGGCACTCTCCAAATATAGAATAATCCCTTGCAGTTCAATTCTCACCTTGAATACTCATAGTCCATCACAATTATATTTCCTTAGTTTTTTAGAGTGGTGGTAACTTAACACATCATTCCTCAACAGCTGTGTCTGAGCTATCATATTTACACAAAATAAATTAAAAGCCGTGCATTTAAACATACAATCATGATTGAAATTCACATCAGGTATTTGCAGAGAATGTGTTTCTGTCAGTCACAGTGATAAAATTGTGACTCTTGTTTCATGACTTAGTTGGTTCTTCTTTTTCAAAGAACAGCTCTAGTGTGAATGATTACAAAACTACTAGTTCTACTTAGTTCCAAGTCAGTCAATGAAGAAAAGCAATAGGAATATCTAATTGAATTTATTCGTTGTCATGTTTTATCAGCATATGTATTCATGCAAAGCACTCTCAAATACATCTCTTTTGTGGTAGTTTTTTCCTTTTTTTTTTAAAGAACAGGCTAAGAGTAGGACTTTCCATAACTGTTTGTACAATGGTAGCCTCCAGAGACCTTGTAGAAGGAGTAACTTTTTTTCCAGGTCAACATGTATGTGTGTGAATATCAGACTTAAGAGTTGCAATTTAAACACATTTATCTTATATGCAGTTAGACATAAGTCATTGTAAATACTGAAGAGTTATGCATCAGACTAGTGGGCAGTCCTAACAACTTGGGCCGAATATTGCTTAATGCACTCTCTACTTGAGCTCTGCTGGAGCTTCAAGTTCTTCACTTCATACTTTAAACGGTTTCCTTTTGTGTGCATTTTCCAGTAGGGTGTGCATTCTTTAGTAAAAAATTCTAATTTTAACGGCAGGAAGCATGTTGCTATGTGGCTTGTATGACACTGAACATCTGCCCAGCACCTTGCTTCAAATACATCAGCTGAGATCAATTAGTCTACAAACAGTTAATTTATTCTCGAGCTGAGCATCCCATTGTTGATTAGGTTCCAAAACTGAAAGGTTTCTGAAGAAGGAACACTCTACTTAAAATACAAAGAACTGGAACACATAGTTCAATGCCCAACAGTTGTGTTTAACTTTCCAGGACAGATTTAAGTGCTGGGATGTCTATCAATGTGCTTGAAGTAGCAACAAGGTCACAATTGCAAGCACTGAATGCACAGTAATTACACACCTTGACCGTTTCCCACAGCCATTGAAAAAGTTGTTTAGTATTTTGAAAACTTGTATTTGTTTGAAGATGAGACTCAAGAGGCACTGAAGCTTCCCTTGTAACACTTCAAGTACCAACAAATTACACCTACTGACACTAATCACTACTTATAGAACTGGGTATAGAACACTGGAAAAAAATGATTGAAACAATCTTTTAATTAGCACTTTAGGAAGGAAGTGGTGACAAAGGAGGACAAATCTGTTTCTTTTAAGATGGTATGAAGGAAGAAGCATGAAAATAAATATCACTGATACAAAAACTAAAAAAGGAAATAAAAAACTGAAGTAGGGTTGGACTAGATGATCTTGGAGGTCTCTTCCAACCTAGTGATTCTGTGATTCTGTAAAGTATTTTTTCATGATGCAAAATCTATCATGCTTTGCCAGTTTTTTCTGGCAAACTCTGTTTTCCGTTTGTTAAACTCAATTTTCTAAGAGATACTCAGGTTACTTTCCAAGTAGCAATAATATTTTTCTATTTAGTAAAAGTTCTCAGAAGAAAACAGCTAGCAAAAAAGTAATTACTCCCAATTACCAAAACTGATAGGCATTATCAAATCTGAAACGTAATTATAATGTAAAAGATATGCCATGGAAGGGGCACAAATTAAAAGTTGTGTTAGGGAGTGCCCTTTCACAGAAATTTGTTTTCAGAAGAAAGTTTCCAGCAGTACATTAGATAAGTCTTAACGTAAATAAGTTCCTGAACTGCAATGCTTCAGGGAAACTACTTGTTACTTCTTCCCTGCTCAAGTAATTTTAGATTCCTGTATGGTATGACTTGTAATGTCTTCAAAAGATACCTTCTTCAGAAGAAAGGGGCTACTGGCAGTGCTGCTTCAAAACATCTTATTGTCCAGCTCTGCCTGGTGTGACCTTGACAGACTTACAGCTGAATTGTGAGAGAACAGCTTTGGGTTACTAGAAAGAGCTACAGAAGGGCAAGACTGTCTCCCTTGTCAAAGGCACTTCAAGCTCATGATTGATGATCCATGGATCAAGGTTTGTTTCCCTGCTCTACTATTGATGTCTTGTGCACTCTTACAAAAGTCTGAATTTTTATGTCCTCCTCTATTAAAATGGAAAAATATGGTATTGTGAAGGAAAATACATCAAAATACATGGAAAGACTCTTGCACACCTGCATGCAAGAGTTGAAAGATCTCATGCAAGAATTTTAGGGCACCTTCAGAAAGAAGGAATGTTAGCATTTAGGAATCTTAGCTTTCAAATGCAGTATGCCACAAATTACAAGAACAAATCCAAATGCCTACTGTTGTTTACGTGCATGTATCCTGTCCATACTATAGTTGCTTCCCTTCTTTCCCACTGCCAAAATAAAATGCAAATGCAGCTCATACTATAATTTCATCATTCAATATACAAGTAAGAATTTTAAACAGCTTCAAGTTTTGTGGTATATTCTGTGTCCAGGTAGCAAACCAATTTTCCTCCCAAAGCCAATGCTAAATGTTAGCACTTGATGCCTTTTTTATGATGGAGATTCACTTTATAGCAAAGGTGAATTGTGGTTGACACATGAATAACTTGGTAGTTAGTTTCGTGTTGGTTTATGTTCTCCTGATATAAACAATACACTAGTCCATATTTTCTTTCCCGATATTCGGTGTTCTATCATGGAAATAAATCCCATTACTCATAAAATTCCCTTGGCACCTTAATTTTGTCAGCCCTTACACTAACAGGAAAGGGGCTCTGTCCCAAAGAACCGACAGTGCATTATTTTCAGCTGTTTCATTACAGAAATAAGATACTTTCAAAAAAATTTTCTTTAAAATCCTCTAAATGCCTGCACTCACTTGCTACATCAGCATTTCTTTAACAAGCCGTTTTACTTTTAAACAAAATTTAAGTTTCCATGGCAACATTTAATTTTCTTTACATATATCCCATAGAACACATGGGCAAATGAGGCCTGGAATAACAGCAACCACTGCTAATTTAAACACATGCAACATAGTGTGCAGTGTCCTACTTGACTACTCAAGTAAGGAGACTCTGGAAGATCAACTTTTTTCTTTCACCTTCACAAACAGAGCCCAGCAACCACACTGATTATGGGTCAATGCTGACTCAGAAATACCCAAACAAGGTGAAAGTAAGTTTTTCAGGTAATACCACATGCTGCTTAGTAAGGATCTTTCCTTTTAATTTTCTTTGTTAAGCTTCTCTGCAAGTTGAGTCAAAAAAAGGATGTGTTTATATGCTGAGTGGCAATCTGTGAAAGAAGTCACTCACTGCTTAACAAGAAAAATAATCCCATTAGCCATGAAATAATTACAGGTCAATCACAAGATCTATCGATATACCTAAGTGGAACACATCCAAAATTTTTAGAAGGTATTTAACTAAGCCACCAAATAGGATGTGAATAGAATATATTACTAGAAGAACTTATTTCTTTCTGTCTGGAAAAGGGATAGACAAGTTTTCGACAGAATTGATGCTCCAAGAACAAGAAAAAATAACAAAGCAAGAATAAATAAACAACAATTTAAATCATCCATATCTTACCTAGCTTTGGAAACACTATTAAATATTCTGCATTGCACTGAGGACAAGCAACTCGAGCAGTACTGTTTCCTCTTTGCTTTTCATCCACCCAGCGCTGCAGACAAGTCTGATGGACCCATTTTGTGGAGCCCCTGCACCTGCAGGGCCTCACCCACTCCGCTGTCCGGTCGTCCTCATCCGTAGCAAAACACACCCAGCAGCTTCTGGAATGACAGGAAGGGGAAAAAAAGAGACTTTGAGCTATTTCTGTATACTAAAAATAAACATTCACATGTGAAAGCAGGCAGCTTTAGAAAGAGTGCACCTAGAGGAGATGCTGCATGTTACTTCATTCTTAATCACCAAAAATTTAAGTATTTACCACAGTTTTGCTATAAAAACCAACATAATAAACACAGTATTACAGACAGCTGAACATTCTGAATTATTAACTTTTAGATAATTCATGATTAAAAGCATTGAGACTGTAGTCCAACTTTTAAATAATTCAACATATGAAAAATCCATATATATTTTTATTGTATTATCATCTTCTACAGCAAACATTTTGGTAAGGTTTTTAATTTAAACAGTATAAGCTCAAGACTGTAGTTTGTTACTTGTAAAACTAAGGCTGAAGAATCTTAAATCAGAACCGTAGTATGTTCCATCCGTCTCAATGGGAAGGTAAAATCCAAGTCTGACTTGGCTCCTTTCTGTCCTTCCCCACACTGGTTTTAATCAAAATTGTCACGTTATGTGCACCTTCATGCTCCCAATATGCACCTCACTGCAGTCCCAAATGAAGGGGTACATTAACCTTCCTAAGAAGGAGGAGGAAATGCAGCCAAGCCACATGTTAGAAAGGCTCTAGATGAAAATGCCAAGATCACAATAAAGATTTCTAAGTATTACAAAGTATGACAGACATTTTGATTTCCTGCACTTGATATCAAGGAGTTCTTTAGGAACACAAGTCCTTGCAATGTTTATTGATTTTTATTTACATCAAGAACCCCCCAATTTACTTTAGGAACAAATAATACAACACTTCTGATAATTGTTTCTTTTCAGCAGGTTACTTTTTCCTGCACTAAAGGTAAATATTCCCTCATTCATTCCACATCCTCTTTAGGCCTACAACTGCTTTAGATTTGTAACTCAGACTTTTATTTATAAACTAAAGGCCTCACAACAGAGCTAGTTATGTCTGAGGATGTCACCACAAAATGCAAGTCTAAAGTTTATTCAAATAACAACCAATTTAAGCATGAACATAATCTTGCTACAATGCAAATTTAACTAGTGAATTTGTTCATGAATATTCTGTAGATTAAATTCTGTTCTCAAGTTTTCTGTCAAGGTTAGTAAATCAAGAAAAATATGCAACTTTTCTTTAATTGCTTCATCCAATTTCTTGCCAGCCAATCATATCTAAAAACCTGAAAGACCTATGAAAAGAATAACAAAATCCTTTACAGACCTTTAGCAAGTCATGAATAATGAAGAGTAAATTCCCTGTGTTCTGTCATCAGCTTTATCTCTTTCCATTGACAGCAGCAGTAGCAGAAAGGGCTAAATAAAACCATTTCAAAACAAGTATCTTGGCTCTTGCCAGATTTTCCATTTTCTTGTACTGAATAAAATATGACCTTGATTCTTACCACTGAATCAGGTTGCTACTCAGATAACCTGAAATAGAAAGGGCTGAAAAGGTGGAACAAAGCATTGTTTCTGATAGAAACTCAAACCTCTTTCCTTGATGACTTTCTACAGAGCCAAATCAATAACACTAATGTGTTTTTCCACACTTGACTTAAAAAAAAAAAAATCAAAACAAAACACACACAACCCCCAGGCCAATATCACTATTTCAGCTTTGAATATAAGGTTACAAATGCCTTTTAGATTCAGGTGCCCAGCAGCTAAAGCTCTCCAGTCTCAAAAACTCTACTCTGACTCCAAGAATAATGCATTTATTGCATCTCTTTATTTCTCTGGCAAAGACAAATTCTTTTCAGAACACTGCATATCTTAAGAGCAGAGCAGATGGAGAGAAAGTTGTATTGAAGACTAGAGACCCTATAATCCAAATGTTGTATCACTAACATAAAAACCTGCCTAAACCCAGGTTTTTCCAAATCACAAGTTTCTTACCAGGGAAGGAGGCCACTTTTTCCACTACCTGGCTGGAGCTACAGCTCCAACATATCAGTAGGATGCTCCAGTACCAACAGATGTACCTAGAGGCAGACTGATTTTCTTTTTATTAAGCTATACTCCTCCTAAAGGTTACTTTTTTCCAAAACCAGTCTTAGATGTGAGGGAAGACAGGATCTAATTCATGTAATTTAAATCCAACCTGCCCAAATCTGTAAGAGCTGAATTCATCATGAAACAGCTTTGTTTTCAAGCAGGCATGGCTGTGTAAAGCAATACAAAAAAGTTATTTAAAAGCAGTATGTCAATTATATATACAATCACTTGTAAAAGATCTGCAGAAATTTCTAAAGCCCCATAAGCCCAGCATATATGCTTGCCCCATAACACTTAATGGCAGATGACTTGTGAGACTGGGACAGCACACCTGCTTTATCACCTGGTTTCAAATATTCAGTACTGCAAGTAGGAAAGCAAAACATCTTGGAACTTTTCCCCTGATGTTCTGTGGCACACAGGTATGACAGGTAAGCAAAACCAGAAAACTTCTCAAAAAAGACAATTCTTGCAAGGCTTTCAGCAGGACCTAACCCTCACCATGGGAAATGCAAATTTGAACATACAGGACATGCTCTAGAACCATAAGGTAAAAGCATTTCTTAAGGGAAGGAGGGAAAACAGGGCCCTTCTAGAAGTGTCCTGTTTCATATCTTCACTGATGATCTGGATGAGGGGTTTGAGACACCATTAGCAAAACCTCCCAAATTGGGGGGGAGTGTCAATCTGCTGGAAGGTAGGAGGGCTCTGCAGAGGGACCTGGACAAGCTGGAAGGATGGGCTGAATCCAGTGGCATGAGGGTCACCAAGACCAAGTGTCACTTTGGCCACAACAACCCCTTGCAGCACTACAGGCTGGGGACAGAGTGGCTGGAGAGCAGCCAGGCAGAAAGGGACCTGGGAGTGCTGAGTGACAGGCAACTGAACACGAGCCAGCAGTGTGCCCAGGTGGCCAAGAAGGCCAGTGGCATCCTGGCCTGTATCAGGAATGGTGTGACCAGCAGAACCAGGGAAGTGATTCCTCCTCTGTACTCAGCACTGGTCAGTCCACATCTTGAGTGCTGTGTCCAGTTCTGGGCCCCTCAGTTTAGGAAGGATGTTGAGGTGCTGGACTGTGTCCAAAGAAGGGCAATGAGGATGGTGAAGGGGCTGGAACTNCAATGAGGATGGTGAAGGGGCTGGAACTCAATTTCCTTGAGAAGTAGCTGAGGGAACTGGGGTTG
>VXBA01006135.1:0-25211 GCA_013399895.1 Serilophus lunatus | reverse complement strand
ATTGACTCCGAGTGCAGGGTATTTCAAGAGAAGTGGTCTTCTAATTATTTTTTCACGGAGTACAAAGAAAGAGCTGTTTGTCTGATATGCCAGAATTCAGTGTCTGTGTTCAAGGAACACAATTTGCGTTGATGTTACAAAACTCAACATAAAGATAACTACGATTCTTTGGTCGGACAAGTGAGAAAAGATAAAATATTAAGACTGAAACATGGATTGACAACTCAGCAAAATACTTTTGTGGAGCAAAAGCAGCTCAATATATCATCACTTCGAGCAAGCTATCGAGTGGCCAAGCTCATAGCGCACACTGGTAGAGCATTTATAGAGGGAGAATTTGTTAAAGAATGCCTTCTTTGTTGCCAAAGAGGTGTGTCCAGAGAAGGCGGATTTATTTAGTACAGTGAGTCTTTCAGGACCTACAATCACACAAAGGATTGAAGAAATGGGGGAAAATTTGAATCTGCAGTTGCAAAACTCCTCAAAAAACTTCGCAGTTTCTCTTTGGCACTCAAAGAAAGCAATGATGTTTGTGATTCTGCACAACTTCTAATTTTCATTCGTGGGACAAATGATTCTTTCGAAGTCACAGAGGAGCTTGCTGCACTGAAAAGTATAAAAGGAACAACTGCAGGAGAGGATATCTATGAGAAAGATAGATAGATTTGGAGCTGGACTGGGGTAAACTATTCAGTGTGACAACTGATGGTACTCCTAGCATGGTGGAGTCCATGAAAGGGGTGGTTGGATGCATTAACAAAGAGATGGGCAAACACAACCATTCACATCCAACAGCCATACACTGCATCATCCACCAACAAGCACTGTTTTGTAAATCACTGAAGCTGGACTCTGTCATGAAAATTGTGGTTTCTTGTGTTAACTTCATTAGAGCTCATGCACTAAACCACAGACAGTTTCAGGAATTTATGTCTGAGCTAAAATGTTGCCTATGAAGATATTCTGTACCACACAGAAATCCATTGGCTGAGTCGAGGGAGAGTTTTGAAACGATTTTATGACTTACTTCCACAGGTTTATGATTTTATGCTTTCTAACAACAAAGAAGTACCAGAGCTCAAAGATGCAGAATGGAAACGGCACCTTGCGTTTCTGACAGATGTAACAGAGCTACTCAACAATTTCAATGTCCAACTTCAAGGAAAGGAGAAGCTCATCTGTGATATGTATTCACATGTGAAAGCATTTCAAGTGAAATTACACCTGCTCATTAACTAAATAAAGGAGGAAAACTTCTGCCATCTCCCCACAACTCAAAACCTGTCTGCAGAAAAACCAGCAGTTGCATTCCCAAACAAAACATGTATGGTTGTACTAGAAATGTTGCAAAAGGAGTTTCCAATTAGATTTAAAGAGCTTCGTCTCCATGAACAGGACATACAGCTTTTCCGGGACCCATTTTCTATTGACATTGAAACTGTTGATCTGATTTACCAAATGGAATTGGCCAAACTACAGACTTGTGACTCGCTGAAAGATGCATTCAAATCAAACAGCCTTACTAATTTCTATGCATCTCTCCCCTCAGAGACATATCATAATCTCAAGAACCATGCCCTCAAAATTGCAACCATCTTTGGGAGCACCTATGTCTGTGAGCAGACTTTTTCCCAAATGAAACATCTGAAATTTCCAATCAGATCCAGACTAACTGATGAGCACTTGCATCACTTGCTACGACTAGCAGTGACAAATATGGAACCTAACATTGACCATCTCATTAGCCAAAAGCAGGGTTCATAGTTCACGTTGAAATATTATTTGTTTTTGTGGATTACAATTGTTCTTCATTTTAAATATTGCATTCTTTTTCCTGTTTTTTGTGCACTACTACAAATAAAATATGTGCAGTGTGCATAGGAATTTGTTCATTTTTTTCCAAACCAGAGTATGAGGGACAGTGAACCGGCCCCCTGTTTAAAAAGTTTGAGGACCCCTGATTTAGATGGTTTAGGTGTCAGATTGGTGTTGAATAGGTTGTTAATCTAACTAAAGGTTGGACTTGATGATCTCAACAGTCTTTTCCAACCTTGTTAATTCTGTGTGTAATTCTGTGTGTGTATGTAATTAGAAATTAGTATTAAATTGTCAGTTGTCCTTCTGATAAATTAAAACCTAGAAATTTTTTTAATATTTATTACTCTATTTTTTCTGTTCCTTGAATCTGTCTTTTGGCTCTGTGTTGAATCACCTACAAAGTTTCCATATCATTAAGTGAATTATGAAAAAATATTCAGATTCCATTGGGTTTAGTTTCTGAAAAACAAAGTACCAGCCACTACAGTGTATCACAGTTGTATATATAAAGAGAAATATAAAAACTTCTTTACGTTTCTTAGAAACTTAGAAAATAAGATAGTGATAACCTAGTCATATCTTATCATAAAGGAGATTTTATTGTATACATATAGCAGGAGTGTAGTCAATACACTGCTGATGGAATGGAGTCATTAATAACTGTTTTGAACCAACATATCCCAAGAATGCATTGTTTATGCATTGCTTTATGTTGCTTTGGACTGAAAACTAGAGGTATTTTTAGGATATTTTTTTAAAAACCCGAGTTATAACAGCCTGAAAGCTTCTTAACCTGTCACTGAAAAGTTTTCCACAGACAAAAGTAAGTTCATCAGAATTCATCTTCAGATTCGAAAACATGTCCCAGAAATTAAGTATTTAGTGAATTTTAACGCCTAAATAATGCAAAGCTAACCCATATATAAATACTTTCAACAGTGGCTTGCTAAGAATGTCAGCTACTGTCTAAACTGGCAGCATAAACATAGCCTAAAACTTTAGGAGTCGGATTTGGAGACCTTATAGAATGAAAAATAGAGGTTTGCTTATACTAGGTTTGCATATAGGTAGGTATGTCTGCAATTTACTCAGCCACTGACATGTTTGACTGCAGTTAAGCAGATGGACTGGAATGAAACAACTACAGGTTTTTCCCAATACTTCAGTCAGATTGAAGCAAAGTTAAATTTTCTTCAAATGCAAAAATAGTTCATGAACTCTTTTGTTCAGTTTGTGTTACAACTTCGCCAATAAATTATTATTTAAATATTATGAGAACAGGCAGGTTAATTCTCATCAAAGTTTTGTCCAAGCCTTGATTTTCACAATTAAGTTGGAAATCTTTAGAAAAAGTTTTCCTGTAGACTTTCAAGTCTGCACAGCCAAACAGAAAAGAAAAGCAGGCAAAAGTGAAAGAAATAAACAGCTTGGCAGTACCTTCCAAAACTGAATGGTTTGAGATTCACTGCATGAAGACCTGAGCTCCTCTAGTGGACAGTATGTCTGGCACCCTTATTTTTTCATATAAAAATCCAAGTCAAAATGGTGTACTTCATGTATATATATACGCAAATGATTCTTCGCCGCTTGTAAGCAAGAAAAATTTTGCTGCACGGGTGATGCGTAGCCCAGGTTCATGGGAAAGCCATGTAAGTCCTATTAGCACATTCATCTAGCCTGAGCTTTTTGCATAGGCAACTTATGTTTTGCATCATGCAGAACATAAGCTGCACCTACAGATCAAGTCCATCTTGATGGGTTTGATATCTGTGCATCCCAGCATGTTGAGATGACTTTGTATTTTGGACATAACATCACCAGTTTCTGAGTCAAGAAGAAAAGATCATAAACATTCCCTCCTAAAGGATCATTTTTTACTGTCACATCTACATTTCTGTCTGTGAATAACAGAAAAGTTGCATCCAAGGAAGCTGCAAAGACTGCAGAAAAATTCAAAAGCTCTCATGGCATCACAGAAAAATATATCCCAGGAAGAGAAGAGGGGACAAAAAATGTCATAAGGAAAATATAACTACATGCCAAATGTAATACAAAAAAAAGACATTACACAAAATGACTGCTCACAATAGCAGAATATTTATATTCCAGGTGCTCCCTTTAGTCCTTATATGAATTTTGTCTTTAGTGAGGTATGAGGGAGAAATGCAAGTCATTCATCTATTGAGCTGCCCCTTTCTGAGTATTAAGACCACCAGTTTTTCTGTATGGGATGCATGTAGGCCAGTAGCTAAATAACTACATTTTTTCTGCTCCACTTTGTAGAGAGATATCTGGAAGCAGAGCCACTGCTTTAGACTTTGACAAGTGTATTAGAACAAGCTTATCTGTCTCACTTTTTGGAATGTGGTGGCAGATACTCTGGGCTTGTTGGGTCATATTAAAAAATTTCAATGACATGGTTATGTATTTCAATATTTATTCTATCACAAATAGTTCCTTTGAGTAAGAAAGAAATAAAAGTGTCCTAGTTTCAGCTGGGATAGATTTAGTTTTCTTTTCAGCTGGTACAGTGCTGTATTTTGGATTTAGCATGAGAATAACATTGATAACACACTGACATTTTAGTTTCTGCCCAGTAGTGCTCACTCTAAGTCAAGGACTTTCTAGTTTCCCATGCTTTTCCAGGAGGTAGAGGCACAGGGAGCAAGGAGGCAGCACAGCCAGGACAGCTGATTCAAACTGATCAGAGTGATGTGTTTCATACCATAGAACTGGAGGGAGTTGGCCAGGAGACAGTATTCACGGCTGGGGGATGGGCTGGACACAGTTCAGCAGATGCTGAGCAATTGTATTGTGTATCATCTGTTTTTCTTGGTAACTTCCCTTCTCCTTTTTTTTTATCTCCCATATTATTGACATTAGTAGTTGTTGTTTTTGTTATAATTATCATAATATTTTGCTTTATTTCAATTATTAAACTGTTCTTATCTCAACCCATGAGTTTATAGGTATTTTTTCCAATTCTCTTCCCCATCCTACTGGAGGTGTGCACAGGATATTGAGCTGCTACATGGTACTTTGTTGCAGACTGGGATTAAAAACATGACAGGCAGGCAAACATTAAGTCTTAAAACCATCACAGGGAATCTCTATATATATCTTTCTGATGAGATAGAAACAGCAGGATGTATCATCTCCAATTTGGTGTTTGACAGACTGGTATCTCTGTTAGTAATCTAAGGAGAATAAGCCTGTGTGGTGGTTTGAACTACTAGGGGCATGTACACAACAATGATGAAAAGACTGAACAGAATTTAACAGCAGGTAACAGTTTATTATCTAGGGGCTCTACCAGAAAAACCTTTATGGGAACCCCCAGACTTAAACAAAATACACAAATATGAAAACCTGACAGTTGTCTTGCAAAGGAAAGGAAAATTAAAAAAAAAAAACCAAAACCAAAAAACCAACAACAAAAAAACTGCTTCTCAAAGGCCAGGCAGGCTGGCTGAGAAAAGCAGGGGAAAGAAAAGGGAAGCTGCCTCTCTCTGTCTCTGATGGTATACTCCCAGCCCTCAAAGTCCCTGCACAATACAAAATGGTGAAAGGCACCCCCCTGCCAGGGACACCTGTGGGACAGCTATCACTTCCGATTAGGCTGGATTCCGATCACCCCGTGCTGCTGCCTGTCCCAATGGAGGTGATTGGAAGCCAGCCACATGGTCCAGAAGCTGGGAGAGGGGGAGACGTGAACCCCTCAGCTCGAGAGACAGCCGAGAAGAGGGGCAGGACTTCTGTGTCCACAGCTTTTATGCCCTGGAAGTCTCGTGTGAGTTGGTGTCTTTTTCTCTGCCAAGCCGTCTTCTGGTTGGATAGTGGTGTTGAGCTCCGCCTTTTTCAGGATCTTCACTCCAGGCAAAATGGTGGTTCCCACTAAAAACCATGTGCCCGGGGTTTGGGGGCGCCATCTCTACTGGCCGCGGGTCACCCTCAAGGCCACCCACGGCACCCTTGGAATGGCATCCACCCCTGCACAGCCACTGCCAGCATGGCGCCAGTGTGGGGCACCTGCCGCTGTCCCGGGGACTCGGCAGGAGGGATCCCCAGGACAGCAGGGCCGCCCATGACTGTCCTGGACAGACACTGCGCCCACCCCGCAGATCACGGTCGCTGGGAGGCTCCCTGGGGCCGCCGCCCCAGGCTGGGACTGAGGGACCCCCCGCTGGGCTCCTTCATGGTGGCACAGGACCAGCAGCACCTGCTCTCACCCATGCCACGGCACCGGCTGGCTGCGTAAGAGGGGTCTGCTCCACCCGTGCTGCTGCTGCGCCGGACATTCCTGTCTCTTCACCCAGCACCGTGGCTGCACCGTGGCTGCACCGTGGCTACACCATGGGATGAGCTGTTCCCATCCCCATGTGGATCCTCCACCGCTGCAAGCCAGGGCCGCCACCGCCACCCGAACCNGCAGGACTTCTGTGTCCACAGCTTTTATGCCCTGGAAGTCTCGTGTGAGTTGGTGTCTTTTTCTCTGCCAAGCCGTCTTCTGGTTGGATAGTGGTGTTGAGCTCCGCCTTTTTCAGGATCTTCACTCCAGGCAAAATGGTGGTTCCCACTAAAAACCATGTGCCCGGGGTTTGGGGGCGCCATCTCTACTGGCCGCGGGTCACCCTCAAGGCCACCCACGGCACCCTTGGAATGGCATCCACCCCTGCACAGCCACTGCCAGCATGGCGCCAGTGTGGGGCACCTGCCGCTGTCCCGGGGACTCGGCAGGAGGGATCCCCAGGACAGCAGGGCCGCCCATGACTGTCCTGGACAGACACTGCGCCCACCCCGCAGATCACGGTCGCTGGGAGGCTCCCTGGGGCCGCCGCCCCAGGCTGGGACTGAGGGACCCCCCGCTGGGCTCCTTCATGGTGGCACAGGACCAGCAGCACCTGCTCTCACCCATGCCACGGCACCGGCTGGCTGCGTAAGAGGGGTCTGCTCCACCCGTGCTGCTGCTGCGCCGGACATTCCTGTCTCTTCACCCAGCACCGTGGCTGCACCGTGGCTGCACCGTGGCTACACCATGGGATGAGCTGTTCCCATCCCCATGTGGATCCTCCACCGCTGCAAGCCAGGGCCGCCACCGCCACCCGAACCTCTGGGAAAGAGGTGAAAACGGCAGAAGAAGCTTTGCGCCCCTGGCTCCACACCAGTCCCGCCACCGTGAACTGGGACTCGGAGGAGGGGAACGCCACCGCCACCGCAACTGTGGTGAGCGAGGATGGGGCAGGGCTCCATATTGTCCTACTGCAGCTGTTCCCCTGGCCCCTGTCCTGGGGCAGAGAGAACAGAGGTGAGGAAGAAGCTCCAAAGATCTCTCAGAACTCGGCTTTCTTTAAGGCTCTAAAAAAATACAGTTTTGAAACAGGGAACAAGAGAGCAATCCCAAACCCCCTCCCCTCCCCTCCCCTCTCCCCCCAGGAACCCCTGGGACTAGAAATTCCCAAGACCACCCCCCTCCCTTCAAACCTATAACAGCCTGTTTGGGAAAATTCATGATGGTTTCTTACTGATTTGAAAGCTACTTCTGAGAAACCTAATGGTTACCAAAATAAAGAAAGAGTGAGACAACAGTCAGTAGTCTAACTCAGCAATTTCAGAAAATATCACAGCAATAATCATGACAAATCATTTTGATAATAAAATAATAACCAACTCTTTCTTTTGTACCAACAAAGTGAACTATGTTCCTTAATAAATTACATGAATAGAGACTCCTTCTGTATAATAAGGAAGATCTCTAGCTCAGATTCAGCAGGCAATATTGCCAAGTGGGGAATCAACTGAAATTTTTAGTGTACTGCTTTTACATGCTAATTTATGAAAAAGTCAGGTTTACTTGGCAAAACAAAATTGTTTGGACCAGCTTTGACTATGGATTGAGTTCTGGACTGTGTAACAGATGTGAAATGTCACAAAAAGCATTTAAGCACAGGATCAAAGGTGGTTCAGGCTTCATCAGCTACACATCTCAGTTTCAGTTTTCTGGACTGTCGGTAACTCACTAAATATTTTTATGAGATCATGGAAGATGTGCTCTGGAAATTATTATTGATTGCTTTGGTAGTGCAATGACACCAGGATCTATTCCGCTCCTACATCATCCCTGTGGTGAAGAATTAGACTTTTCACTTATACTTTTTAACAATAGCTTTTTGTCCTGGTTTGATAAACAAATTATTGATTCATAATTCATGGATACAGAGGTATTAAAGAAATAAGAATTTATTATGAGGTAAGGAAAAAAATTAACTTAAAAATATTAAAATACCAAAAAAACCCACTGAAGAAAGCCCAAAAACCACCTCCCAAAACCCCAGAAATGATCCGCCAACACCCCCACCCACACCAGTTCCACAAATGAACAAACAGCAACAAAAAAAACACTTATTCCTCTTTTCAATGTCCAAAACCGTTCAGTTAATCCAAAGTAGGTGACAGGGGGCGCTGATGGCCGGGGGGGGCAGCGCAGCCAAGCACATGGTGACTCCAAGATGGCGGAAGAGCACAGACGCTGGCAGCGCTGCTTCTCTCAGCGAGTCCCGGGCCAGAAGAGAGCGAGGCAAGTGAGTCGTCTCCTTAAATATTCTTTTGAATCTCTGCCCTGTGTGACTCCTCCAGTACACTCCAAAAAAGACAATCTCGCTCTTCTCAGAGTCCCCATGGGTCTTTCCGGTGCCGTTCTGCCCCCATCTGCGTCTTAACTCTGCCCGCCACCAGCAATCTGACCAGTCATGGCCCCCTGTGAGTCCCAGGGCATCAGAGGCACTGGGATACCAAGTGGTGTGCTTGACCCCTGCCAGCCCCTGGCACACGGACTGGGAAAACAGCCACGCGCCGCCCGGCAGGGCCGGCAGGCCCCCTCACACCGCCAAGGGCAGAAGCGAGCACCAGCGTGCTGCACGCAACAGGCTCTGCCATGCGCGGCAGTCCAGGAGCAGCAGGGGAACTCCCCTCTCATCCCAGTGCCCTGGCCNCCCCCAGCCCCCCTCCCCAAGAGGAAACAAAAGAAAACACATGAGCCAAAAGGGAGCAGGGGGGGAGGGGACGAAAAAAAAAAGAAATCTCTTTATTTAAGCCCGAGTCAAAACAGGGAAAGTTTTCTCAGCCTCAGCTAGCTCAAGACACTTTTGTATGCTTTAGTACACTTTCCTAAATTTTTACTGCATTTGAAATTCCTTTGGTGTGACTGGATTTGCCCCTGAAGACTGCTGTTAGCCATTTGGATTGCTGTACTTCACTGCCTACAAACCTAAACCATCCTCTGTAAATTAATAGCTTAAATATATTTTTCTTAAATACCTCTGTCTCATCTACACCTAATACTTTCTTACTGGTTAAAAAGTCTGAAAAATGACTGAAGAATTCCTTAATCATTTCTAAAATGAAAAAGACAATACAAACTGCAATTTATTGCCTTCAGTCTGTAAGTAAGAGTTTATATTTTATTTTCTGCCTTTCTATTCCTACAAATCTTGGATGTTCCCTGGCTCTATACTAAGTGAACCTTTTTCCTTTTCCATTCACACTGTCAGCATCTCTGTTTTGACTCTTAATCATTTTGTATTAATGGTCCAATAGACGTTTGCTGATCTACTATTAGACAAAACTTTGGAAATTTGTATCAACTTTTTAGGGAATAGTTAAAATCATTATGCATACATATATATATATTTAATTCAAGAAGAAAAGACTATGACTTTTATACAGTGAATAACTTTTAATTTCTGAGTTTCAAACTAGCAGTCAGCATCTGTGGCTGAGGGCTAGCTTATTCCTTTGAAACATAAATATATGCAATAAGCCAGTAATTCTTCCTGCTTTTCTGCTGCTTTTGAGGGTATCTCAGTTCTGGCAAACAGACGGGTAATGGGAATTAAAGGAGAGAAAAAAAACAGCAATAAAAATATAAATCACAAAAGGAAGGAAATCCATTTGGGCCTTGGCAGCAAAGACACTGCTCTGCTAATCCATGCTGAGTGCAATCCAATACTCCTTTATATAATCCTGTTCTTGTGGAAGAAAATTAAAGTTTAATGCAATAAAGACTGACACAAATCACTTTTGTTGTCCAGGAGCAGATTAAAGAATAGTTAAAATCACACAAATCTGATTAATTTTCTGTTGTTGCTTTATTCTATCCAGTGACATATTTATTTTTTAATTCACAGCATCTGTTTTTGATTTTTTTGATGGAAAGAAGAGGAAAGAAAATAGTGACAGCCAAGAAATTATTAGTTCTTAAATGATACATGTTAAAGCACTTTCAAAATTCTATAAATTTTTCATATGTACATATGGGTTCTTGCCTTTAATCAATTTGTGTCAAAGGGACTTTAAAATAAGCATAAAGGAAATAGAGAATATAATCGTAATTGAATCTGTACAGGTCACTCCCATTAACTATGACTCCTCTATACATGCATATTTGTTGTTCTGCAATACATTAGAGATCTGTTAACAATGGAACAAACTGAGAATTTCTGTGAGAAAGATATCAAGGTAAAAGAGTGGTGACCCGGATCTTCTGTTTTATTACTTCAGTCATCAAATTCAACATACTCTTCAGCAGCAAACTGAACTGAAAAAAAAAAACAAACCACAAACCAAAAAGAAACGAGATGAAAATAGACCCTGGGCATACTATGCTCCATGCAATACATTATTTAGTCACAGAAAAGGTTACAATTTATCTGGATTGTTGATCAGACTTATGACTGTGTTGAAATAGGATCAAGTTTTTCATTTTCTTTGCCTTTGTTCCCAGCTCCAACATATCCTCACTCACAAATTCCTTTGGGAAATTTTCCTGGTTACAAGTCGTATCAGTAGTACAACAAAACTGCTGACATACATGGAAAGAATACAGGAATCATTGCAGAGTTATAATTTTTCCCTATAGAGCTATCAAAATATTACACAAGGCACTTGAGAAGTTTGTGAAATACAATATGGAAGTAGAAAGGTTGCGTAATTCCTCCAGTATTTCTCTTCTTCACTCGTATTTTTGCAACAATATCTCTGTAGGTGTATGACACATTCTTAGAGAAGGAAGGGGCTACTGCTGAATAGAACTGGGGTTAAAAATGTACCTTAAACCCATGAAAGTATTTATTGAATTTTTGTTGTGTTATACTGTTCTCTTTCATACTGTAGATAAGGAAAAGCCAACATCTTGTGTCATTTGAAGGCCTCATTACATACATTTAAGGGATTCTCCAGAGTAGTGTTATGAAGATGTTATTTGCCTTGAAAATGCCACTTTGACAAGAAGAACCAGAAGGAAATAAATCACAAAAAAATATAAAATCTGATATCCTAGGAGGACTCCATGGGAAGAAAACAAAACTTGCAGGATTTTATTGTGTCTCAGTGACACCTAGTTAGCTCTGACAGAAGCTAATTCATATCATCTTGACATCTACTTTCATCTTACATCTGTTCTTACCTGTGGTAGGAGATTAGGCCATGAGCAGTTGCACTAGCAAGGTAATTTAAAAATTATCTGCGTCTTGAAATAATGTGCATGCCTGTTGAAACTATTTCACTTCTTTATTCATACGTATTTTGTTTTACTCTTTTATTAAAAGGACATGGTTCAAAATTGGGAATATTTCTCGTTTGTTTTCTTTTTTTCTTTAAAGCACTGATTTTCATTTTTTTGGCATTCAAGTCAATAGAGAGTATAAGGAAAGATTTGTATAAAGTTATGAGGACATGGTCCTAAAAACCAAGATTTAGTTGGAGACAGTTAAAAAGACTACAATATTTCCAGTAGAGAAAATGAAAGGGTGTCATTTTCTCTCTTTTTCACCTTTGTATATATGTGAAGTACACCACAACAGCATATTTTATTACCCTGTTATATCGTGATCCACTCTATTTATATAGGACCAGTCACCAGTGGCAAAACTCAGACACTGGTGCCCAGAGTACATAGGATCTGCAGGTCAAGTCATGTTTTGCTAGACCACTTGTATTGGTTTCCTGTGTGTGGTGGAAAAGTATTAATGCAGTACAGAAGTGAGGAATGAGGGATGGGAGTGAGTCTTTACATCTAAGTGTATGTCTGCATCTACATGTTTTCTAATCCCTTTGCAGCTTGCAGCCTTAAACTGCAAATGCCATTATCATGAAGGCAGTAGTTGAATCCAACAGGTGAGGTAGTAAGCCATGACATTTCTAGCATCCTGTAGAGGGTGTGCTGAGATACTTTTCAGTACAGACGTGGTTTCAATTTATGTCAGCATAAAGACCACAGACATAGTTTTTACTCCACATCCACATGAACTAAGGTATAAAGTTTCCACCTCCAACACACTTAATGACCTTTCAGATGTATAAGCCTCTAACCTGTATCATTCCCACCTTTGCTACTTCAGCTGCGGCATAGTGACAACCTGCTAGACTCTGTATCTGGTCTAAAGGTGATTTACTGCATAGTAGAATTAAAGCATTAGCATGGTATTCCTGTCTGCCAACTCTAGAGGGCTTTTTGGTGGTTGTAGGAGAGATTCCCTGGGGGAAATGGCAATATACAGGGGTTTGTTTTGAGTTTATTGCTGTCTAGTGCCAAGACAGTTCATAAATTTATATCTATGACATCTGTTCTCCAATTTTTTTTCTTTACAGCTCTTCCTTATGACAATTCAGTAGCTGCATTCCTCAATAAAAGGCTAGGTTGCTATTGAAGAGTAAGACACAAATTCATTTCACATACAAGTTTTTCCTTATTTTAATATATAATGTTTGGAAAACAGATTTAATTAAAATACAAAGTATATTTTTAGTGTTCTAAATTAGCATCTCATTTACATCACAATTACTTTACCGGTGTCAGCTAACTTACTTTGCATCCATACTAAATTTAGAAAAGAGGACCAAAATGTGCCTTTCTTTTCAAATTAATAATAATAGTAATAAATCTATATTCTATAAAAGAGAAAGTTTATAAAAGCTTATTTTAAATAATCAGATACAGAGGGTTAACTGCTCTGAAAATGATCTTTCATTCTAAAATATGATCATTAATATTACTTTGATATGATTATTATACTGATATTAGTATTTGCACATAAGGTAACAAAAGGCAAGGCTGATATGCTTTATTTCAAGACAATTTTTTCTCAACACTGCAAATATAAAAATGGCAAATTTGGAGAAAGAAGAGAGTAAAAAAAAGAGGTTAAACCAGAGATTCAGAAGAATAGTAAAATTAATATGCAAATCTTCCAGAATAAGTTTCTACTAACTTACATTGGATGAAATATTTTTCTCTTCTAATTAAATATGAACAGCAGTAATTTCAGTGTGTTCTAAGGATTATACCTTCTTTTCTTTTTGGTGCTACAAATTTTTGGTTTGCTTTGCTTTTTTTTTTTTTTTTTCTGGTATCTTACTTGGAATGCCACTTCCAGTACCTATGCTATTTTAAAATAAACTCTTACTTATGTATTTGATACTGAAGCAAAAAGCCAGTTCTTAATTACAAATTAGTAAGATTCCTAATTTCTTACTGGATTTCATAAGACTACGCTAACAAAAGTGTCTTTTTAAGTAAAACAGGTATATTCACCTGGCAAAATTAATGCCTTTTTTCCTTTCTTCTAGTTACTTCTACCTTTAAATTTTCTCTATGCAAAGATATTAAAATGTGTTCCTTTGGAACATATGAAATATTTCCTTACCAAAAATCATGCTAAATTAAAAATAAAACCTATGTTCATGCAAGTTTAACTATTGTTTCCACTTATGTCAATAGCAGGTGTTTTGCTGAATTTGTGAAAAAACCTAAACCATTAAAAAATCATACTCATATTGTGAAAATGCTCTCAATACTTCTAATCTTTCACTTTGGTAAGGGGAAATTCTTACAAAATCAGAATCAGCAGGAAAAAAAAAAAAAACACAACAGAAAATTTACCATGAAACTTAAAAAATCAACTCAAGCACTTACTGTGTGGCAGACTGCAGTACCCTCACTCATTTTCAATTAATTAGATTCAAAATAGGCATAAGTATCTGTCTGCGTGGTGTTTGGCTGCAAAGTTATGTTGACTTCAGTGGTAGTGCTTGGTGGAGAAAAACTCTGGGAATTCTATATCAAACATAAACTGTGGGAAATGTCTTCTCCAGTCTGTAGGTAGCCTGGTACATGGTTATAAATTACATGAAAGGTTTCAGGTGGTATAGCTAAAAAGTATCTGCTACTCCAGACATCATCCTGAATTCACTGCCTCTTCCATTTTGCACAGCTCAAGCACAAGGCAAAATCAAGTCCTAGCTTCCAACTGACAGATAAAAAATGAATTTTCATGTTGCTATTTTGAATCCATGATTCTGTGACTTTCGGTGGACAATGAAAAGCTGAAATTGTAGGGAACTTCACAAATAGAGCAAATATTGCTTAAAACTCAATGGCAGCCAATACAGTAACAATATTAATTGATTACAACTCATTTCATAAATAAAAGGGCACATATTCATAGAAGATCACTACAATATATGGACAGAGTACTGGATCACAGTCTTGCATCTAAGTGTCCGCATGACTTCCTCAGCTTCCTGTGACCCTGGTTTCCTTCTACACCGGGAATCCTGAGCAACTTATCCCACACAATATCAGAGCCACTGAAAATTCTGTGTTCCCTTGACAGTGAGTGTACAAAGTCATCCATTCATCAAAGTTGAGAGCCTACCAGAACAAAGGTCATGGAGTTGTGACTTCTCATCTCCTGAGAATTTTAAGGAGCCACCTCTTACATCCACACATGTGTAATAAATCAGTAGAAACCCTGTATAATAGAAGTAAATTTTAAGATTTAACACCAACGACAGCTTAAAATGTAATCCATGCTCTCCCAAGACCCTACAGTACTCCAAAAAAATAGCACCAAACAGTCCCTCCAATCTCAGACACACAGTGGGGCATGGCTTATCATTGGAAACCACAGGAGCACGGCAGCATCTGCTGTATAGGCCTACTCGAGCACATTGCAAAATTCGCTGTTTCTCAAAGGCATTTTTATTGACTAATCCCATACAAAAGATGTACCTTAACTAAGAAGTAAAATATTAAATGGTAAGGGACATGGAGGAGAATGCAAAGAATGGACATTTTGTTATATCTGTATCTCTTAGTTTCTGCTCTAGTTGTGCTGTGTCCTTGCTTTACAACCCAAACATGTATGACTAATTTTGTTCAGTAATTTTTTGAGGGTTATCCTGAAATCTGTATTGGTTTTAGTAGTTCAGCTCCTGCTGAATAGAATGAACTTGGCACATTTGTGTTATAAATCTAAAACATAGGGCTTGTGTTCCAGCCCCTTCACCATCCTCGTTGCTCTTCTCTGGACACGCTCCAGCAATTCAATACCCTTCTTAAACTGAGGGGCACAGAACTGGACACAGAACTCAAGCAATGGCCTAACCAGTGCCAAGTACGAAGGAAGAATATCTTTCCCTGGTCCTACTGGCAACACTATTCTTGATGCAGGCCAGGATGCCATTGGCCTTCTTGGCCACCTGGGCACACTGCTGGCTCATATTCAGTTTCCTATCAACCAGCACCCCCAAGTCCCTCTCTGCCTGGGCATCCTCCAGCCACACCGACCCCAGCCCATAACTCTGCATGGGGCTATTGTGGCCAAAGTGTAAAACCTGGCACTTGGATTTATTAAACCTCATGCTATTGGACTCAGTCCATCTATCCAGCCTGTCAAGGTCTCTCTGCAGAGCCCTCCTTCCCTCTGACAGATCGACACTCATTCCAAGCTTGGTGTCATCCGCAAACTTACTAATAACGGATTCCATCCCCTCATCCAGATCATCAATAAAGATATTGAACAAAACCGGCCCCAACACTGAACCCTGAGGGACCCCACTGGTGACCGGCCTCCGACTGGACGTGACTCCATTCACCACCACTCTCTGAGCTCAGCCATCCAGCCAGTTCTTAACCCAGGACAGAGTAAACCTGTCTAAGCCACAATCCATCAGTTTCACCAGGAGTTTATTATGGGACACAGTATCAAAGGCTTTACTAAAATCAAGATACACTACATCCACAGGTTTCCCCTCATCGATCAGATGAGTTACCTGATCATAAAAGGAGACTAGGTTGGTTAAGCAGGATCTTCCTGAATCCATGCTGACTAGATCTGACCCCCTTATTATCCTGTAGATGCAGCATAATTTCCCTTAAGATGATTCGCTCCATAATTTTTCCTGGTACCAAGGTCAAGCTGACAGGTCTATAATTCCCTGAATCCTCCTTCTTGCCCTTCTTATAGATAGGTGCCACATTAGCCAAGTCCCAATCATCTGGAAGCTCTCCCGGAAGCCAAGACTGTTAAAAGATGATAGAAAGAGGCTTAGCAAGCACATTTGCCAGCTCTCTCAGATGAATGAAACTGACATGTGCAACACTATACACTTCATTGTTGTAAACTATTCCAGTTGTAGATCCTCTTCTCCAAAGGACCAAAAAATGGTAGTAGATACAGGTAATATAACTGCACCTTCTGGGGTTTTGTTGGTGGCAGCTCTAGTTACAAATTGCACTGACTGGACCCCTGATCCACACAAGTGTATTGACAGTGTTTCTTGAAAAGTTATAGTCCTAATTTCTGGTCCAAATTGGCATCCTTTTACTCTGTTGAGACCATTAACTTTGTTCCACAAATAGATGAAGATGATTAGACTGTTTCCATCAAGATACCAAAAATAATCCAAGAGAAAAGTATCAGATGCTTAATCCTATCTGCTATCAAAATGTGGCTGGTATAATCCCAGTGACATTAGAGACCTGAACTCTATTTTTAAAATGTGTTTGTAACTAATATGAAATTTGTTGAATTTTTGTCAGTGTGTGTTTATCTTGACTCTGTCCAGATGCCTCTGCTTTAAAAAAAAACCCAAAAAAACAAAACAAATGTGAAAATAAAATGAAAATGTTTTGAAAAATCTAGATTGCTTTAATGTGTATTTCAAACAGCATGAAACACCGTGCAATATACTGAGTTATGAATACCTGGCCATATCAGCTCTTTCAAAGGGAAATGATTTCAGACCATGACATAAGCTTAACCTGCCATCCATTGTGCAATAGTGTATGAAGCATGCACTTGGATTTCAGATTTCTGTGTGTTAACACATGTTGTACCAATAAATATATACTAACATCCGGTCAAATTTTGTAGGTTTTACCCAGCAAAACCCAGGAAAAACTGAAGTGAACAACACCTAAGTAAAGGCTACAGGATTTGGCAATTTTAACCTTACTTTCTTTTCTCCTTGAAAAGCCAAGACAAAGACATTTTGTTTGATTTTCTGTAAGCTGTGGTAAGGTGTAAGAGTGGAACAAAGAAAGAACTGAGAAGATAAGAGATTAATACTAAGGAAATAATTATAATTATTCTTATCCTTCCTTCACTACACTTCCTGCACTACACTTCCTGCACTACACAAAATCCACACATCCAAGGAATCATTGTTGAAGGTGTGAGTGCTGCTCCTGGGACACTTAAGGAGATTCAAATGTTCAATCAGTTTCATATGAAATTTATTGCTTACCCACTGCTGTGATGAAACTGGAATCTCACAAGTCTTCAATACCACAGTAAGATACCAGCCCATCAGTTTGTGCTTCACAAGGCAAAGTCAAGCTTCTCGTGCCTGTTGGGCAGAAATATGATCTTGAGACTACATTTTATTGCTAAACAAAGTAAAAGTCATGGTGTTGGTCTGCCACTACCACTTTATTGATCTTCTGTATTAAAATAAAATTGAGATCTTTCTTTCATTGAGTTTTAAGGAAGAGATTTTCTTTATATAAAATAGCTAATCAAACAGAAAAAAAATGTTCTTAGTAATTTATAAAATGATAAGTTTCACTGTAAGACATATGAAAACAGTGATCAAGTAATATCATTCTCATTACTATAGTATTGTATTACAACATTATAGTGTTATATTATTCTTACATTGTCAGGCAATCTGTAGACATTTGTTCTGCTTCAGGCAATCCTCACCTTTGCCATACATCTGGTGTTATGTACAATTTTATCATTTTAATAAATACTTTGATCTTAGAAAATGTTCAGCATCTTATAAACTGTATTATAAAACATACATAGAGCAATGTGAGGACTGAAAAAATCATAAGAATCACAAATGTAGTTCTCAGATAGACAAAAAATTCACAATGGAAATATAAGGGGGGAGGGGACAGGATATCTTTTGATTGTCAGTAGAAATTTAAATTCTTTAAATCATCAGAAGTGTCCCTTGGAGATCTAATTTTTACAGTCATTGTAAGCCAAGTTCAAGTAAAATAGTTCCCCTGTGACAAAAATCAGCCTTTACAATTCAGAACTCCTCTTCCAAAACCACTAACCACAAGACATGTTACTGAAAATATACCTAGCCAAACACAAGCATGAATTCATAATGCCTTTATTTCAGTGCCTTTAATATTGCATTCTGCACACAGTTATCAATTTGAAACACACAGTTTAGAGTGATTTATTGTTAGCTGTAGGTAAGTCTTTTCTATTAGTATGATAAATGTGTATTCTTATAGAGAAGAGACTCATAGTGTAGCCAAGATATGTATGTGTGAGGTCCCTAGGAGGCAGCCCAGTCAGTTGTTCTTCTACTATTTCATTCATTCATTTTCTTTCTGAGAAAAGAAAAAAGCATTATCCCCCATTAGCATGTATAAAATTAGGTTGGGCCAGTTTGAGGAGGAATCTCAGAATTAAAGCAGTTTAAAACAGTAGTACTTGTCATAAGGTGGCAATCAGCTTCATTGTCATGCAAACAAAGCATTGACTGTGCAAAAGATGGGATTATAGTTTAGTTTTATAGTATTGCGCAGTCTAGACTTGCCAGACATATTATTTGATTTCTCCCTTGAAGGGATATTTCTTTTCTTCCCCTCCTCTGGTTTCATTACTTTTCCCTCCCTTTTGATGTCTCTCATCATTTCACCATCAGTAGGTACGTTAGAACCTTGTGCTTCCTGCAGGGTTTTCTATGTAAGGGGACTCAGGAAAAACCTATAAGCATGAGAAAAAAAGTTTAACAAACATGAGCAAGAAGTAAATGCTGACAGATAAAGAGGAAGATAGCAAAAATCTGTATCTTAAAAAGAGGAGAGAGCATGAGCTTTTTCATTTCACCTATAGTGCTTTACACAGGGAGATAGACCACTGACATAGACCAACTAAGATAAAAAATAATCTAACAAGCAGAAAAAGAAGAAATAAAAACACTTTAATCTGAAGTTATAGTGTTCAAAAGCCCTCTAGCTTTATAAACTGCCGTTGGCAAGAGCACTGTGGTGAACCATTTTGGTAGATGTACTGTCTCAGCCTCCCTCAAAGGGAGCGATGAAAACAAACTGCAAATCCAACACATAAAAAAAAGTGGCCTGTGCTGAGCAGCTCAAGCCTGGACTGTTACCTCTGAGGTGTTTGAAAATGCCATTTTGGCTGAGCACCAGCTCTGCAACTGTTTGGAAGATCACCTTCTTCTTCAAGAATTTCTTCATGCTTTCATTGCCATGCTCATCACAGCAGACTTGACAACTAAATAGAAAATACATAAAGATCAACACATTACTTGGGTTAATGCAGGAAACTCAGCTTGTAACAAATATATTTGCCTGCCTGTTATTCTATGTCACTGTATCACGGTGGAGAGTAACAACATAAATCCAGTTTCTTCATACAGGAGAAGTATTTTATTGATGAACATGATGCTTTTTATACCTTTACAGAAATATCATGCTACATTACCATTGGTGAGCATACCTGTTTTTACCAATTCTATTGGCTTGAACTAAATATAAGACCATCTTAAGCTGTTACGAGAAAAACCTTATTGTTATGAAAGAAGGCCTCATTCTGTTATGAGAGAGACTTGGTTTTGTTATGAGAGAGCTTTAGTCTCGTGAGAAACTCTAGTTGTTGTTATTCATCTACATTCTTGAGTGTTTTCTTCTTTACTGCAGGTGTTTTTTCAAGGTTCTTTCTCAGGTTTTTTATTCCTTACTTTGCTGCTTACCTCGTTGTCAAAGACAGAATTTCTTAGGCTAATCCTTTAGGCCTTTAAAACTTGCTGCTATAATTCTACACTTATTTCAGAGCAATACTCAGCATTTATATCTGAAAGCAAACTACTGCTATTTAATTCTGTTGGGGAAAAATAAAATTTGGCTTATGAAAGTACTTATTTGTACCAGTCTGCTATTCTTAAATGTACTGATTTTCTTACAGAAAGGTTAAGTGTTTGTCAGATTGCCCTGGATTAAGGACTAAGACCCCTTTTATACAAGACAAAAACCAATCAGAGGCAACACTAANAATATCACAGTATAACCAAGAAACCAGACACAATTAAGTCAAAACCCCTCTTTTTTTCCCAGTGCCCTGGGATGCAGGGATGTCAAGGAGTGCTGATGGCTCCTCAGAGGCTGTGGAGGTGCAGTTGCTTTGTGGTGGCCACTGGGGCACTGCGAGAGCAGAGACTGCCATGGGGGAGATGAAGGCTGGCAAAGGGACGACACAATGTCTCTTCTGGACCACTGGAAATCAGGGGGAGGTGGAGAAAAAGAAAAAAACCAGAAAACAATGAGAAGAGATACCGTTCCACCACCGCCAGCCACAACCTACCGCAAACTGCTGGACAGGTAGAGCTTCATCCACTGCTGATGATGCTGGGGCTCTGACCTCACTCTTCGACTGCCACACCAAAAAGAGGATGAGCATCAGATGTGTGCCTGTTGTAAAGCCTCTCTACTTCCATTTTTCTCATGCCATAAGTTCCCACACGCGGGGGCTCCCATTGGCCAGTGGTTCAATCTGTCATTGAACAGCACTGGGACTCGACACAAGGAGCAAAAATGCCGTCCCCCAAAGACACTTGGGGACCACGCCCATCCCCCGCCTCCAGCCGCAAGCACCAGGTGGCTTCCCCAGTGAGGTTGCTGAAGAGGAATAACTGCTGCAGGAGCCAGCAAGGTCCCCTCTCCTCTGCCAGGCCGCCACCTGACCCTGGGCAGCACCCTGCCCCCTCTAGTACCATGTCAGGCAGGCTGTGCTGCTTCCACCTCCTCACTGCTGCTGTGGCCACACCATTCTGTGCTGCATCATGGCAAGCACACCCTAGCAGTGGCCCCTATGCCCTGTGCCCAGCACCAGCTGCCAAGCCCTGCAGCCTACGCCTCCTTTTGTCTCTATGCTGCCACTGCTTACAGGCCATGGCCCTGCACCACCCGCATCCCATGCCAGCAATGAGGCAGCGAGGGCAAAGGTAGTATAGCCCAGCCCAGCCACCACTGGTACCGACTCCGCCGCTCAGGGCCCACAGGCTTCCACTCCATGAGATCCTGGGCCTGGGCAGCAGAGGGGCCACCATCTAATTACTCCTCTCCATTCACCAAATATGGTGGAAAAGTTTTAAAGCACATTATTACAACCATAACACAGAGTCACTCTTTTTTTTAATTTTTATCTTTATATTAGTGAATTTGGACCATACTAGGAACATGGCTATTAATGGGGATCTTACATAATTACACAAGGATGAACAGATTAGTTTCAAGGGCAAGTACTGAGAAAAAGATGATATAACAATATTTGCAGAATATTATCCAGGAACATATTCCTCAATAAGAAAGTAAAATGTTCAATCTTTAATGGCATTTTAACCTATCCACAGAAAAATATTTTTTTTCAAATCAGAATCAGTATATCATTCCATAAATGGAATGCAAATCTATTCTTCCACAAACTGGAGGACAAAATAGAGAGGCATGAAAATAATTTTTTGCAGTATATCAAAATGGTTTTGCATACAATGCTGCATATACTTATAGTAAAGTCTTCCCTCAATCCTGCTTCTTGTCTTCACTATCATAATCTTCTTATTCAGCATGGTGTTGGTGTTATCTTCATTCTCTAATCTCTCAAAAAGACCTGAAAAGTGACCTTCTGTGTCTCTGGTTTGGGATTGGTTTGTTTGCTAATCTGTGCTAAAAGTGCTCCTAGTTACTACTATTAGAAATCAGCTTTTGTGAGCAGATATGACAACGTTCATCTTTCCAGGAACAGACAATAAAATTCCAACTAATATCTGGCTACAAACCAACATGTTCATATTGACAACCAGTCCCAAATACCTCACAGGAGAAGAGGGATAAATTTTCTTTAATGTTTAAAGAACGCTTTTGAGGCCTTAATAATGGGCATCACACACACATACGGAGTAACTATAAAGGATTTTAGTCTATTTTAACTACCCTGTCACATGGATTTATATTTGGCTATATTTCGTTTCTAACCCACTTCTCTGTTAAAAAAGTAATTAAAATAGGAATAAGCAAACCCAGTTCCAGAAGGTTTGGATTATTTCTGGGACATGGAATTTACAGGCTTTCTGAAAGAAGAGTAAGTTGGTACAAAGATCATGTTATAGAATTAAGTTTAATGTAAAAAAAAAATAGAGAGAAAAGAAACATGCTTAACATGCTTCACGGAGCAGAAGGAAGAAAATTTTCCACTTATTCAGTGGACCAAGGCAACAACTGACAGTGCAAATTTCTCACCCAGATGATACCTCTGCATTAGGGACATATCTATACAGCAATTTACAGACAGACATGAAGTTGCCTTGCCAATATCCCAATCAGCTCAGAGCCGCAAGACATGTTGCCAAACCAGAGCGCTTACTAGGTCTGGACTGGGCAGATTTCTAGCTGGTTTGGAGCACAGGTGAAACAAATTCATGTATTCTTAAAAATGACCCAGGTGAGTGTAAGCCATGATTCTGAAAAGATACCTGTCATCCTGTAGAATTGTTTATGTCTCTTTGGGATGGCACAGACAGTTAAGGTGGTGGATTGTCCATGAACTGACCATCTTACTTGGAAAAGACAGAAGAGGAGATAAAAGAAACCTCTCAGCTCTTGGGAGAGGAACAAAAGACCAGGAAGATGGTATTAGTCAGAGTTCTTGTTAATAAACACTACACTTGAGGATACATATGTGATGTTGTTGAAAAATACTGACAAAAGGAGACTCAGGAATATTTTTCATTAAGAGCAAAATATCATATGGAACATTAAAAATACACGCTAATATTAGCAAACCGACACACACACAAACATATACTTACGTGATACATGATACTTAATATCCTCTAAATTTACCAGACCTGTCCCTGGACCATCTGCTCACCTGTTTTGCCCAGCTGGGAGAAAGGCAGGACAGTCAGCCCTGTGTCACCCATTCTCAATTCACCTGGTGCACAGGGGATGTTCGACAGACGGCATGCCTTATGTGATGCAATCCTTGATCATTGGGTCCACCAATAGGATTTACAGTGGGGGCTGACTATTGGGTAAGGTGGCAGATGGCTTAAAGCCCTGCTGCTTCTACTGGCTACTACCATATTTAAAGCAGTTGGATCTGCTTTGTTGACCAGTTGACCAGTTGATTTAAACTGTGATTTTTAAGCCAGTGTGTGACACTTTGGAATGACCTCTGGGCCAAGAAGAATTAACCACACTGGCACCATGGGCTCCCAAGAACCAGCCCTGCACGCATCAGGCTCCTGGCCCCTCTCCAGCCCCACTCTGCGGGCTCCCCGTCCCGCACAGCTGGGCCGGGGCCGCACCGGAATTAAACCCGCTGCAGCATGTCCCGGGGAAAACCAGTGGTTAGATGGGGAAGGAAGCGAGGGAAAAAAACTGAAAAAGAACAGGATTTATACCAAAAGCAGGGGATCCCTTCCCCTTTTCCCCCCCACTCCCTCTAAGAACCACCCAGCACCCCCCTGTATCCCCTTCCCCTTTCAAACCCTTACATATTCCACCCCTTAAAACCTGTTTTTTTCTGGTTTTTTTTTTCTTAACTTAGAAACTTGTCACTAAACTTAGAACCAGGAACCTTAATCTAAACCTATGAATTGAACTTTAGAACTTGATTTTCAACACTTAGAACTGACTTACCATTCAACTATATACAAACAGGATGGTTTGTGTTGAGAGGGTGCTGCACTACTTTGATGACTTATGCGGGGGCAATGTCACCCTGAGGTATGCAATGGGTCTCTCCATTTTCAAACATTACTCACCAAGTGCATCCAGGTCCTTGGGCAAAGACAATCCCACAAATGAATTCATCTTTGCTTAGGGCAGGGTTTACCCACACTGACTTCCCTAGCAGGCCTTTCAGAGTCACTGGGACTTGATCACCATCTGTGGTGTGGAGGGATTCAGCTTGGGCTGGGCCAGCTCTTTTTACAGAACCTTTGGTGTTTACTAGCCAGGTGGCTTTGGCTAGATGCTGGTCCCAATTCCTAAAGGTTCCTCTACCCAAAGCCTTCAAGGTCTCTTTCAGAAACCTGTTGTATTTTTCGACCTTCCCAGCAGCAGGACCATGGTATGGAATATGGAAGACCCACTCAATATCATGCTCTCTATCCCAGCTGGTAACCAGGCTGTTGTTGAAATGAGTCCCGTTGTTGGACTCAATCCTATCAGGCGTTCCATGTTGCCACAATACCTGTCTCTCTAGGCCCTGGATTGTGCTTCGGGCCGTGGCATGTGGGACAGGGTATGTCTCTAGCCAGCTGGTGGCCGCCTCCACCATGGTAAGCACATAGCGCTTACCTTGGCGCATCTGTGGCAAGGTGATGTAGTCTACCTGCCAGGCTTCTCCATACTTATACTTAGACCACCTCCCACCATACCACAGAAGTTTGATCCTCTTTGCCTGCTTGATCTTTGTGCACATTTCACACTCGTGGATCACCTGTGAAATTACATCTAAGGTGAGATCCACCCCTCGGTCACGTGCCCATCTGTATACGGCATCCCTGCCCTGATGACCTGATGCATTGTGGTCCGACCTGGCTAAGAATACCTCCCCTTTGTGCTGCCAGTCCAAATCCACCTGTGACACTTCCATCTGAGCTGCCCTGTCGGCCTGGTTGTTATTTGTGTTCTCCTCATTGGCCCGGCTTTTAGGAATGTGGGCATCCACATGCCAAACTCTGACATTCAGCTTCTCAGTTCGTGCCATGATGTCTTTCCAAATGTCAGCTGTCCAGATGGGTTTGCCCCGACGCTGCCAGCTGGTCTTCTTCCAGCGGTCCAACCATCCCCACAAAGTGTTGGCAACCATCCAGGAGTCGGTGTACAGGAAGAGCGTTGGCCATTGCTCCTTCTCTGCTATGTCCAAAGCCAGTTGCACAGCTTTCAGTTCTGCAAACTGACTGGACCCAACTTCTCCATCGATAGTTTCCGCAATTTGTCGTGTTGGACTCCAGACGGCTGGTCTCCACCTCCGATTGGTCTCAACGAGGCGACAGGA
>VXBA01006134.1:4311-28422 GCA_013399895.1 Serilophus lunatus | reverse complement strand
CCCATGGATCTCCCACCCCACAGACCCAGCCCATCCAGATCCCCCTGCAGAGCCTTTCTCCAGCAGACCCACATCCCTCCCACCGGGTGTGAAGCCACCCTGGTCTCCCTGCCTGGCTCATCCCTGCCTGGTCCCTGGGTGCCCCCGGGAGCCCATTCCCAGCTGGCTGTGCTCCCATTCCCCCTCCCCCAGGGTTATCCCATCAGGATATCCCTGCCCAGTGCAGGCACTGGGGCTGTGCTGCCACAGGACACACCTGATGCCTTGGGAAACCTTCCAGCTCCAGAAATGCCAAGGGATGGGGTGAGCACAAGCTTTATTTTGTAGTACTAATTTTTTCCCTTGATTGCCTGTTCATTTTTAATTAAGTTTCCTGAGTTACATGGGCAGCTTTTTGCAGAATCTTCCAAACCAGCTTTGGATTGACTGTATTTATGTGGGTAAAAAAACAAAAGGAACTTCTGACTTGTGCAGAATTTCACTGCAGAGTGTGAAAACATCTGTGAGAGAAATCTTAAGTTAAACCAGGAGAATGGTTATAAAACAGCCTGGAAAAGAGGATGCTGACAGTCTCCTTGAGGAGGTGTGAAACATTTCTCTTCCTGGGGTCAGATGTGTCCCTCTGCTTTGCTCCTTTCCCCAGGGAGAGGCTCAGGGGAGCAAAGGAATGGCTTTGATCAATTAGAGATATTAATGTTTGCTGAGAAAAGGGACACTGGACTATGAACTGTGAGGATGAGGAATGAAGGAATGGGTAAGAGCATCAGATAGTTTGGACAGACAGAGAGATGAGGGACCTAAATCAGTCTTTGGGGGGTCTTTGTTCAAATTAGGAAAGAAAATAAAAGTACTTTGTATTTTTACTGAAGTCTGGGATGTGTAAATGTAAACACCTTTATATAATGAGGAGGTTTTATTTTTACTCTAACAGCATATTTATGACAGTTCAGAAATTATTTTCCATTATTTAAGTGAACTGTGAGTTGAGAAGCCCAAAGCCATGAAGTGCCAACCAGATGGAAACAGGAACCTTTTCTGCCAGTTCAGGAGTGCCCTGAGTTTTTATTTAAGTCCTTCACCCCATTTACATTTTTAGGAGTGAATGCACTGGCAGGAGAGGGAAGCTTTTCCTGGATCCAGCAGAATATTTGTTCCTGAAGTGCCTGCCCACAGCTCAGCTCCTCCTGTGCCCCCCATGGGCTCCTTGGTTCTTTGCAGACAAGTTTTACCTGAGCACGGGAGGTCTGAGCACAACATGGTCCTGGTGCTGCAGCTACCCTTCAGTCAGGTGCTGTTTCTGCTTGTGAAATGCAACAGGAGGGACCTGCAGGGGCTCAGGTTGAATGACTTGGAAATGTCCTTTCTTCTGTTGTTCTCTTTGGCTGGTGAGGCTGAGTTCCACCTGGAGATGGTTGTCAAACCCTCAAGGTCAGAGTCCCCTTTGGAGCATGTTTAGAGGTGGAAATAACATCAGCCAGAATTTCCTGGAAGCAAACAGAGTGTCCTTGGTTGGTGAAGTGGTTTAATGGCAGGGTTGGAGTCAGCCAGGAGCAGTGAGAGGCCCCTGGGACCCCAAAGGAGCTGCTGGGGCAGCACTGGGAAGGCTGGAGGGCCTCCCCTGCAGCAGGAGGAGCAGCAGCTGCTGCCCTGGGCCGTTACCTACAGCTGATGAGCTCCAAGAAGAGCGAAACCTGCTAAGAAAGGTCCTGTAGTATTGGCCTGAACCCCGGGCTGGGCCGCAGGGAAAAGCAGGCAGCAGGGCTTTGTGTGCATCCCTGTGCGTCTGCCTGCAGCCAGGGGAGTGGGGGGATTCCTGTCTGGGAGCTCTGGAAGGGAAAGGGACAACCCTGGGACACAGGAGGGGGCTACAAAAAGGGAAAGGGGAAAAAAAACGGGAAATTTAGAAAAGTTTGAGTTGGTGGTGCCATGACAGGTATTTGAGGAGGTGGCTGAGTGCAGGACTCTCCACGTGTGGTGGTGTGGAATTTATAGATTAGTTTGTCTGCTGTGTCTGAGGTGGCTCCTGGGGCAACACAAGTGTTGGAGCTGTTGGGAGTGGAGGGAGGGGAATGGATAAAGAGAATGGATAAAGGGAAAGGACACAATTTGGGGGGTTGCATCAGACACCCTCCTGCAGTTGTCTGAGGGATGTCTTTGTGCTTTAAGCTGAACATGGCTTTTCAACACATATCTCCAAATAGTAACTGACTCCCCAGCCCTGGGAGTGTCCCAGGCCAGGTTGGAGCCCCCTGGGACAGTGGGAAGTGTCCCTGCCCAGGGCAGGGGGTGGCACTGGATTCATTCAAAGTCCCTTCCCACCCAAACCAGTCTGGGGCTCCATGATTCTGCCTTGGAGTGGCTTTTCCCACTGGTGCCCCTGGAGTGTGAGCAGCCACCCAGGGAATTCCTGGCTGCCACCTCACCCCAGGCCCTGTGTGTTTGTTGGCACTTTCCTCACTCATCGTGCCCTGAATGGTTGGAAAACACTGAGGCACAACCAGCCAAACAGACAAAAGCCACCCAAAAATCCTCCCCCAAACCCCACCCAGGCAGGGCAGGAGGAGCTGCTGTTCCCCTGCCCTGCCCTGTGAGCTGAGCTCTGCAATTTGCGCCCTAAACATAGTTGCAGTTACTGTGGGTTTGGTTCATTCCTGCTCTGAACCTGAGAAAGACTTTGTGCCTTCCTCCCTCCCAGCCCCATCCCTGAGGGATCATCTGTATCCCACTGGTCAGCAATTAACTTGGGTTTATCCTACACCCAGGGATGCTGCTCCCAGCTCTGCAGCTTCAGAGGAGCCACTGAAATACTCAGAGCTGGGGTTTGCTGTGCCCCCTCAGGAGGGCTCAGCCAGCCTGGGCTGGGGGTGCTGTGGGGAAGGGGGATTGTGGGGGGGTGTCTGTCCTTCCCTGGGCTCCAGTCACCCACTGGGGTCAGGGGGTTTGAAATCCTGGTGGTCACAGCAGTTCTGGCACAGACAGTGTTTGCCATGTTTGTCTCCAGGATGATTGAGGAGAGTGGGAAGAGGAGGAGGACCATGGCAGAGAAGAGGCAGCTGTTCATGGAAATGAGTGAGTAGGAAATTTGAAAACACAACGTTGTTTATTCTTTACCAAGAGCTTCACTTGGGGCAGTTTTAGCAGATCTTGTTCCAGAAAACCATTGGGTCTCATCCAGGGAAAAGCCTCCAGGTGCTCCTGGGGGCTGGTCAGGAGGAGAATGAAAAGGGTGGATCGTACCTGCCTGGAAGGTCATTCATTCCTAGGCATTGTGAAGCTCCTTTCTAAGGAATAATCATGTTTCTCATCTATGACAACATCTAGGGTTTGCTGACAACTATTAAAACAAATAATGACAACAGACAGAGCACCTTTGCATTAAAAGAATTAGAAGATGGCCCCACAGTGGTGGTGTGACTCAGGAGAGAAATGGTTGGGGGGTGGTTTGTACAGGATCAGTCTCTGGAGGAGAGGCTGTGAATGTTGGAATACTGTAAATTTGAATGAAATCCCCCTTGTTCTTGGCTGTGGGAACATGGCTGAAGGAGATTCCTAGATTACGGCAGTCCTTAATTCCAGTTACAAACTGAGGGAGGTCTGTCTTAAATCTGGGTACTGTTGGGTTGAAGGAATTCCAGAGTAGCATTTCTATCACAGAATCATGGAATGATCTGTGGGGGAAAGGGACCTTAAAGCTCAACCCTTTCCATGAAGAGATTCCTCCTGGTGTGTGACCTGATGTCCTGGAGGAAATCCCATCAGTGCCTTTCACAGCCCAGTAGCTCATCTGCTCTGGAATCCCTTTGACTGAGGCCTGTTGTTGGCCAATGTACAAACAACTCCTGAGAGCCAAGAGCAGCCCTTGGCATCCGGCCTGGCCTGGGACACTCCAGGGATCCAGGGGCAGCCACAGCTGCTCTGGGCAGCCTCTGCCAGGGCCTCCTCACCCTCCCAGCCAAGAATCCCTTCCCAGTATCCCATCTCTCCTGCCCTCTGGCACTGGGAAGCCATTCCCTGGGGCCTGTTATTCATTCCCAAGTCCCCAGTCCCTGTTTGTCCCGGAGCCCCTTCAGGCTCTGCAAGGGGCTCCAAGCTCTCCCTGGATCCTTCCCTTCTCCAGCTGAACCCCCCCAGCTCTCCCAGCCTGGCTCCAGAGCAGAGGGGCTCCAGCCCTGGAGCATCTCTGGGGCTCCTCTGGACTCTCTGCAGCAGCTCCAGGGGCTCCTGCTGTTGTTCCCAGGGCTGGAGCAGCTCCGCAGGTGGGGTCTCACCTGAGGGGGCACAGGGGCACAATCCCTTCCCTCCTGTGCTGCTGTGAGGAGCCCCCAGTGCCATTCTCTCTGCCCTTCCCTCAGCTGGGCTGGGTGCTGCAGGGGAGAGGCCCAGCCCTGTTCTCTGCTCTCCCCAGGGGCCCAGAACTTCGACGTGATCCGGCTCTCCACGTACAGAACCGCCTGCAAGCTGCGCTTCGTGCAGAGACGCTGCAACCGTGAGTCCTGGGCCCTGGGCCCTCACACAGGGCTCCTGCAGCCCTGAGCCCTGCAGGGCCCAGCTCCCTGCCACCTCTGGGTGCACAGACACACACAGCAGTTCACCAGGCTCTGGCAGTTGTTACTTAAACCAAGCAGAGGTTAAATGTGGACCTGTAAAGTGGCTGCCGTTTTCCCCAGGGCTCCATAAGACCTTCAGGTTTATCCTTTAGTATTTAGGAAATTTAAAGTGCAAGGGGCAGCTCGATGGGCTCTGCTGCCCTCAGTGCTGGTGTTTGAGGTGCTGTTCCCTCTCAGGGAACCACAGAGCACCTGCCTGGGAGGCACTGAACAGTCTGTGTGTGGAGGTGTCTGGGCCTGTCCTGGTGGCACATGTGACATGTACCAGCCATAAAGAGTTCTCCAAGGTCCTGCCACACTCTCAGGGTCAGTTTTCTCCTTCTCTTCCACCTGGGCTTGGATAGCTCCCCAAAGCCAATGGTGAGTCCCAGGGGAACAGGCAAAACACTTTGTGTTCTCCCCACCCTGAACTGGACACAGCAAAGGGCTGAACAGATCCATGGGTGCAGGAGTAGATCCCTCCTGCCAGGGCAGAGGGACTGGTGTGTGTTGTGAGCAGGAGGCCTGGAGAAGAGCTGAGGTGTCCTGGGGAGGCCACTGGGCTGGGCTCTGTCACTGGGCTGTGGTGGCCATGAGCTGGAGGATGGCTCAGAGACCTCAGTCCTGAGGGAAATGTTGGTTCCTGGCTGTAGTTCATGGTTCACAATTAAATATCTCTCCTCACAGCAAAGAAGGGTTAAGCAATGCCAGTTTTGGTGCCCTGCTCTGGCTCCAGGTCACTAAAGCAGAGCCCATGGCCTGGGCAGCCTTTGCCTCCCCTGGGTGTGCAGCTGTGAGCTCTGTGTGGCTGATCCAGGGTCTGCATTTTACCTCGGCTTTTGTCCTTGTGTGGTTTTTCTGTGAGAAACACAAGGACACGTTTGATGTCAGGAATGTTCAGGCTCACACTGAGTTCAGACCCTTTGATGGGGAGTTCCCAGGAGCGAGGTTCACACGTGTCCATCCTCTGTAGCTGCTGGATCATGTTCAGGTTGGATTGCTGCTGATCCTTAGATGTCTTCTCCACTCTTACCCATACCTTGAAGCACTGGAACATTTCAAAATGCTGTTTAATGTGGTTTTGCAGATCACTTGCTGTGGTTGGGGAGATGTTTTCTGCCTGTTGTTAACACTCCTTAGGTACATCCTAACACACAGCAGGGGAATTTAGGGAAACCCTTTGGAGTTGAGGAGCACTAGGCTTTGAATGTGGCAACTGGATCAACTGGAAACTGTTACAGTTCAACTGGAACATCAAGTTCTTCCTTCAGTCCTCTACTAATCAGCATGAAGGTGTTCAAAATCTCTGTCAACAATTTGTGGTAGATTTAGAGTATCATGGAGTCATGGAGTGGTTTGGGTTGGGAGAGCCCTCAAAGCTCATCCCCTCCCACCCCTGCCCTGGGCAGGGACACCTCCCACTGTCCCAGAGGGCTCCAACCTGGCCTTGGACACTGCCAGGGATGGGGCAGCCACAGCTTCTCTGGGCACCCTGTGCCAGGGCCTGCCCACCCTCCAGGGAGGGATTCTGGCTGATAACTTTCTGAAATGTTAATTCTAACTCTGCTAAAGCACACTGCATGCTGAGGGGGGATGGCTTTGCTCCCCTAGGAATTGTTTCTGCCAGAGCACCCAAATGTTGGAGAGTGGAATAAAGGGCACATGAGGTGTCTGGGCACTGCTCTGTTCCTTGGAACGACTGTGGGTGTGAATTCTGGAGTCTGTCTCTCACTGTGAGCACAAATAACCCCTCATTCCAAAGCCCAGCTCACACAGTTCTCCTGAGCAGTGCCATCACAGTGACCTTGCCTGCCTTACAGACTAGCAGTTAATGATCTTTCCCCCCTTTATTTTCAGTTCATCTCGTTGATATCTGGAACATGATCGAAGCCTTCCGGGACAACGGCCTCAACACTTTGGATCACGGCGCCGAGATCAGCGTGTCCCGCCTGGAGACCATCATCTCCTCCCTCTACTACCAGCTCAACAAACGCCTGCCTTCCACTCACCACATCAGCGTGGAGCAGTCCATCAGCCTCCTCCTCAACTTCATGGTGGCAGCGTATGACAGGCCAGTGTCCCTGCCCTGCTTTGCTCCCTGGGGGAGGGGGGTGCAGCCCAGCCCCGTGTGTGCTGTGGCTCAGGGTGGGGGGGGTGTTACACACACACACACGGTGTGGTTAATGCCACTGTGGTGCCTGCACACACCAACAGGGCCCTAAACTTTGCTTTCTGAGGTGATTTAGAGGCTTCTGGCACTGGTGGGAGCTGTGGGCTGAGCTGGGCGTGGGGTGAAACTGCTGCTGGGACGAGGCATGAGGTGACCTCCTGCTGCTTTAGCAGTGGGTCAAAGTGAATGTGTTTTATTGGAAACTGCACAAAAGAGCCTTTTCTAACACTGCCTTGTTTGGACAGTCAGTTTGCCTCCCCTTCTAATGTGCTGTGACTCCAAAAGGGCCAATTTTCATTTCCTGACTGGATTTCTTGCTCAGGATTGTGTCCAGGCTTTTTGTCATGTCCAGTTTTGTGTTTTTCTTTCACAGCCTGTTTCTTCAGGGTTTGCTCTGCTGGTCTCCTGGAGTAGCTCTGTCTCTGTGTTCTCTGAGGAGCAACTTCAGGCCCTGTGCTGTGGTTGGCACTTCTTAACTCTTGATCTCCTTGCTCTCCAAGTCAGCTGTGATGTCAGTGGTGTCTGTCTTCTGCTTCTGCCCCACTGAGGGGATTTGCCCAAGACAATCCCCAGCACTGAACGTGCCAAATAATTGTTCTGTTTGTGATGTCCAGACTTTGATCCTTTCCTAAGGTGACAACTTCTTACTGCCACTAAACAGGAGCTGAGTTTGCCCCTCAAAGAGTCCCAGAGCTGAGGACAATCCCTGTCTCTGAGGAGGGATTAAACCAGCACAAAGCTCAGAGCAGGGACACTGACAGCAGAACCAAGGGAGGTGCAGTCCCAGTCAGGTGCTGGCTCTGTGCTGGAAGGCTCATGGGGCCAGTTTGTCACAGCCTGTGCTGCTGGGACCCTCACAGAGCCATTGATGTTCCACTAGACAGCTGCAGTCCCAGAAACTCAGAATGGTTTGGCTTGGAAGGGACCTTACAGCTCATCCCTGCCTGGGCAGGGACACCTCCCGCTGTCCCAGGGGGCTCCAGCCTGGCCTGGGGCACTCCCAGGGATCCAGGGGCAGCCACAGCTCCTCTGGGCAATGCCAACAGCTCAGCAAACTCGTGCTTTTCTTGGGAACTCGACCTGCCTGGGTGTCCCTGAGGAGGCCTGTGGGGTCTGACTGCTCTGGAGGGGCTGTGGGGGAGGCTGGCCCAGCTGGAATGCTGCAGTGGCTCCCTGGGAGGGACAGGCAAGGAGGGGGAGCTCCCTGGAGCTCTGCCTGGGGCCAGATGAGGACCCAGCTGGAATTTGGGTCAGGAGCAGTGGGCAGATCCTTGCTGTTGGCATCTGCTGCGGAGCCCTGGCCAGGAGGATGGAGAGGAGGAGGGAGGAGCCTCACATACACAGGCCTGCTCTGCTTTAAGCAAGTCCCCAGTTCCCCTCCCAGTCCTGGTGGTTATGGGAGATTCATTTGGAAAGGTTTGACTTTATTCCTGATGGGAATTCAGCAGATGGAGTGGAATGGCTTTGATACAAAGATCTGGGCACGTTAAGAACTGCCCCTCTGCCAGAATCCAGGCTGAGGTTTGGGGGTCTTTTGTTGAGTTATAAGCAGGATGTCAGCAGGAGCCCAGTGTCTGAGGGCACCATGAGACACCTCTGCAGGGGTAGGTGTGTGTCCTGTGAGGGGATGTTGGTGGCTTCAGGCACTATTCTCTGGAAACTAATTTAAAGCTGAGCTCTCCTTTGGTATAAAATCAATGTGTATTTAAAAATAAAAGGTGGGGAGGGGCTGAGACTGTAACTGAGAGATTTGGATTCACTGGTGAAGTGCAGGTTAATGAAGAGGATGAGCTTCTTGGACACCAGTTTAGGTGTGCCCTGGGCTGATCCCCCAGCCTGGGCAGCAGGGGAAGGGGGGATTGTGCCCCTGTTCCCCCTCAGGTGAGACCCCACCTGCAGAGCTGCTCCAGCCCTGGGAACAACAGCAGGAGCCCCTGGAGCTGCTGCAGAGAGTCCAGAGGAGCCCCAGAGATGCTCCAGGGCTGGAGCCCCTCTGCTCTGGAGCCAGGCTGGGAGAGCTGGGGGGGTTCAGCTGGAGAAGGGAAGGATCCAGGGAGAGCTTGGAGCCCCTTGCAGAGCCTGGAGGGGCTCCAGGAGAGCTGGGGAGGGACTGGGCACAAGGGATGAGGGACAGGCCCCAGGGAATGGCTTCCCAGTGCCAGAGGGCAGGGAGAGATGGGATACTGGGAAGGGATTCCTGGCTGGGAGGGGCTGGGCTGGAATTCCCAGAGCAGCTGTGGCTGCCCCTGGATCCCTGGAGTGTCCCAGGCCAGGCTGGAGCCCCCTGGGACAGAGGGAGGTGTTGAATGGGATGAACTTTAAGGCCCTTTCAGACCCAAACCATTCTGGGATTCCATGTAGTAAAATCTTACTGTTTCCACACACAGGGAGTGACCATTTGTTCCTTTGGGTCTTGTAAAGACAGAAACAAAATGGGACAGTTTTGGTCCTTCTTGTGGACTTTATCCCAGTTATATTCCTTGAGGTGAATACTGAATGTGTTCAGTTTTCTCCCTTAGTTTGGCTTTTTCCAGCAGCATTTAAAGGGTTCTGAGCATGAACCAAGTGATGGCCCTGGGATGAACATCCTCTTTCCTGAGCTTGCCACAGCTGCAGCTCCAGGACAGACTGTGTCTCCTGCAGAGGAAATGCTGGAAAGCTGCTGAGTCTGTGTTAGAGGAATAGCTTCTTGTTCCTCAGGAACTCCTGAGCCTGAAAGGCCTTTCCCTGGCTGTGGAATGAGAAATGTTACCAGAGGGTAATACTTGGATATTAACTCTGAGTCTGACAGGGAAATAAAAGGGATTTAGGTACTGCCAGGTGTCTCCACTGTTGTCATTGGACCTTGTTACTGCTTCAGTACCATGAGCCAAAATTTACCTCTAAGAATCCTCTTCTCAGCACTGTCCAAGGCAGGTGTTCATGCCCATCTCCTTCCTGTGGGTCATGAAATCACAGGGTGGTTTGGGTGGGAAGACACTTTAAAGATCATTGAATTCCACCCCTTGCCCTGGGCAGGGACACCTCCCACTGTCCCAGGGGGCTCCAACCTGCCCCTGGACACTGCCAGGGATCCAGGGGCAGCCACAGCTTCTCTGGGAATTCCAGCCCAGCCCCTCCCCACCCTCCCAGCCAGGAATCTCTTCCCAGTATCCCCTCTCTCCCAGTGGGAAGCCATTCCCTGGGGCCTGTCCCTCATCCCTTGTCCCCAGTCCCTCCCCAGCTCTTTGTAGCCTCCCTTCATTGGTACAATCTGGTTTCTCTGCATCTCTCCCCACACTCCTTCTGTGTTTTCCCCATCCATGTCTTTTCCACATCAGTACCAATTATGTGTCCAACTCACTTAATTACAGTTGTTTGAATTCATTTGGTTTGTCCTTCTGCTTTCCCAGGTGACTTGGAGTTCCCTGCTGGTGGGTCAGTGTGCCCTGTGGGCAGGGCAGGGCCTGGGTGCAGTTCTGTTTGGCTACAAGTTGCTCAGAATTCCAGCCCCTTTTACCCACCTTTGCCCAGGTGTGCTGTGCTTTAACCCTCCTGTGTTCTGGTGCCTTGACTCCCTCAGCTTCTCCTCCTTGGCTTCTTTGTGGAAGCAGGAATAACACCCATGTCCTGCTGTGCTGGATGACTCTTTCCTGCTTCCCATGGAGCCAAATCCCTTCTCTCTTGGCTCCCCAGATGTGCCACTGCTGCAGCAGCAGCTTCACTCACTTCAGGTGCAATTAAACACCATTCCCATTGTCCCTGTTCCACGTGGTGGCTCCAGGGTCTCACACAAGTTCTCTCTTACCTGTAAATTCCAGTGCTGCTTTTTTAGAATAAGGTGTGTGTTTGAACATCAAAGTGTAAATTAAGGAGTGAAAACTTAAAGGAACTAAGGAAGAGCAACAGAGGAAAATATGAGTGGTTTACAATGAACAAATGTATTTTAATGGAAAGATGAATTACACAGTTTTATAGGACTGCTACAGGATGGAAAATACAAATGTCAGGCTTTTTATCTGGGAATTTTTCCTATTTCTGCAATCTGGTTTGGGGTTAGATACTTGTTAATTCTTGCAGTATATTAAAAATGCTGGTGTTATCCCTGTTGGAATGTTACATTAAATAGCTTTGTACCTTAGTAGTTAATGGAGAGATATATGTAATGGAAATAAATAGCAGTCAAGTGGTTTATGCATTTCCTTCCTAAGCCTTAAATGTTCCTGTAGTTGCCATTGCCTGCTGGAATTGCTCACCCTGTGATTGTTCCCACAGTGAGGGCCATGGGAAGCTGACAGTGTTCTCAGTGAAAGCCATGTTAGCCACCATGTGTGGTGGGAAAATCCTGGACAAACTCAGATGTGAGTATCCTCCATAAATCCAACCAGTTCAGGAAATGCTTCATTTCACATCCATTTGTTGTATTCACTTCTGGAGGCTTTTTCTTTTTTTTTTTTTTTTTTGCCAAGTCAGTGATCTTGGCACTGACCTTGAGCTGCTGTGAATCCCAGAATCCTTTCAGTTGGAAAAGCTCTCTCAGGCCATTGGGAGCAGCCTGTGCTTGATTCCCCAGTTTGTCCCCCAGCCCAGAGCACTGAGGGCTCTGTCCAGTCCAGGTGTTCCCCACCTGCCTCCAGCAGGTCCTGCTGTGGTGCAAACCAACCCACAATCCGAGCCCCAGATCCCTCTGCACAAGTGGAGGGAGCAGATTCCTGGAGCTGCAGAGGAAGCTGGTGGTGTGAGCCAGTGCTGTATGAAAGCACAGGAAAGCTGGTGAACAGGAACCAGCTGTTCCCTTCCCCTTCCAGCTGTTCCCTTCCAGGACAGGAACCAAAGGGGCAGAGACTGGAGTGAGCAGTGACAGATGGAAGCAGCAGAAACCAATTCTGCTCTCAGTTCCCCCAAGGATGTGGTGGGTGTCAAACATCCACACCCCTCCACTGCTCCTCCAGCCAGCTCCACTGAGGGCAGAGTCATCCAGGGCTGTTGAGAGCAGAGGGGCTCTCAGGGAGGGAGGGATGTGCCAGCCTGACCATCTGCTCTTGGGATGAACAGGCTTTGATCTCTGCCTCAGCTGTTCTCTTACTCTTTATTTCTTCTTTGATCATTAAGAATGTGCTGCCTTTGGTTTTTCCCTTTCTTTCCCACCTGTGTCTCCTGTTACTGACCTGTTTCCTCACCAGACAGTGCCCATTTCCAGGGTCCTTGTCCCCCTGGTTCCTCCCCTCTCCTGAGCAGGGTGGCAGCTCCAGCTCTGCTGGAGCAAGAGGCATTCTGGAAATCCTGGAAGTTGTATTTTTAATGTTGCATTTTTTTAGTCTCTGTACTTGCACATGCACAGGCTGGTTTTCCTACATGCTGAGGATGTGACCAAGGGGAGCATTCCCAGCCCCTGCCCTGTGTGACAGCACAGATGGACTGGGAGAAGCCCAGTCCTGCCCAGGGAGGGGTGGAGTGCCCATCCCTGGAGGTGCCCAGGGAAGGCCTGGCCGTGGCACTCAGGGCTCTGGGCTGGGGGACAAGGTGGGGATGGGGCTCCATGGGCTGGGAGGGGTTTTCCAACCTCAGGGATCCTGGCATACTGTGCTCCTTCCATCCCCCATGCCCTTGGAGGTACCACACTTCCTTGGAGTTGTGCCAGGTGTGACTTTGTGACTCCCAGAACTGTGTTTTAATCCCAGGGGCTCCTCAGGGCGTTCTGTGGTTTCCGTGTGCAGGAGTGGTGTGATGGGATGTTGTCCCTCTTAGTGCACTGCCAGGATCTTTGCTCTGGGCTGCATGAGATGGGGTGTGGAGGAAACAGGAAGATTTATACCATGGCATGTTGGAGTAGATGAATTTATAAATTTTATCTTGATAGCAAGTGATAAGAAACTCTGTCCAGAATAAAACAGAAATAAATGTCTCGGAGTTCAAACCAAATATTTTTTTTCCCCTGTAATAAACCTGTATTTACTGTGGGGTTTTATTGTATTTTCTTACAGATGTTTTCTCTCAGATATCAGATTCCAACGGGCTGATGCTGTTCCCCAAGTTTGAGCAGTTCCTGAGGGAGGTTCTCAAGCTGCCCACGGCCGTGTTCGAGGGCCCTTCCTTCGGCTACACGGAGCACTCAGTGCAGACCTGCTTCCCCCAGCAGGTCAGACCCTCAGAACCTGAGCCCACGGCCACTGCTCATGGCACTGCTGTCTCCTCTGTGCCCCCAGCAGGGTTAAGTCACCCTAAAATAGGCAATTAAAGGATTTCCCACTGTTTTAATTAGTTCCCCTCCTACAAGTCACGCCTGGGTTCCCCACCAGAGGAGCAGGGGTGACCCATTTCTTTTCAAAAACCAGAAATATTCTTTTCTCTTGATGTTTTTAAAGCCTTTTCACTATGCTCAGACAATTCGTTTTAGCAAGTCACCTCCTCATTGGCTGGGTCTGTATAAAATAAACACCTTCTGTGCACAGAGTTTATTTTGAAATGGATTTCAGTTGTAATTCAATGGTTCCAGTTGTTTGTTTCTCATTGGAGAGAATGTAAATAGTATAAATAATCCTTAAATCAACTGTAAACATGACCCTGGTTGATCTTAGGCCTAAAATGAAATGTTCAGACTCTGGGCAGGATGATGTTCCCAAAGAAATGTTTCTGCAGTATTTAGATGTAAAATTTACAGTCACTAAATATAACTTATTCCAAATATACTAATTGCTAATTATGACACAGTAGGAAACAGCCTTTGATTTCAGAACTGATGAGGTTCCAAATGTACAAGAGATACTGGGAAGGAATCCTTCCCTGGGAGGGTGGGCAGGCCCTGGCACAGGGTGCCCAGAGAAGCTGGGGCTGCCCCATCCCTGGGAGTGTCCCAGGCCAGGTTGGAGCCCCCTGGGACAGTGGGAGGTGTCCCTGCCCAGGGCAGGGGTGGGACTGGATTCATTTAAAGTCCCTTCCCACCCAAAACCAGTCTGGGATTCCAGGATTCTGTGGCAGCCTATGAAATATTCCTTGTAGACACAAGTTGTGTCACAGAGAAATTTTAAGACTGAAGTAGTTCTTGTTATATAAAATAGAAACTTTCCTATGTAATCAAATGCTCTTCTCTTTGCAGAAGAAGATCATGCTAAACATGTTTTTGGACACGTTGATGGCTGATCCTCCTCCCCAGTGCCTTGTGTGGCTGCCTCTCATGCACAGACTCGCTCATGTTGAAAATGGTAAATGGAATGTACAAAAGAAAACCCCCCAAAACCCTCCAGCCAACCCAGGCAATGCCCACCTCTGGTTTCCATCCTGCTGGCAGATGCCTGATCTGATAATCCTGACCCTGGTTGTTCCAATCTTCTCCTTGCCCACTGTCTGGAGGCTGTGCCTTCTGCAGGACATGGAGTTACTGGTGTAACTGGTGTTACTGGGCCCCAGAGGCTGTTTGAGCAGGACATTGTCACTGCTTTCCCAAACTGGGACATCAGTGTTTGGATTCTCTGGTGCTTGTGTCCCCTTTTGTCAGTGGGAACCCCTGCTGGCTGCAGGAGCCAGGGACAGATCTGAAAAGGTGAGGGAGAACTTATGGAGCCAGGCTGGGAGAGCTGGGGGTGTTCAGCCTGAAGAAAAGGCACCAGGGAGACCTGAGAGCCCCTTGCAGAGCCTAAAGGGGCTCCAAGAGAGGTGGAGAGGGGCTGGGGACAAGGACCTGGAGTTACAGGACAGGGGGGAATGGCTTATCAGTTTAAAATGATGGGCAATCTTACCAAAATCACCTGCTCTGCACTCCAAGTCCTGCCTGGAACAGCCAGCACTGAGGAGCCTGGGGGGTGGTTTGGAAGCTCCAATGAAATGAGATGCTCAAGCTTTCCCTAAATTTGACTTAATCCTTTTTTTCCCTTTGTTTCCCCCCCCCTCCTGGCAGTCTTCCACCCCGTGGAGTGCTCCTACTGCCACTGTGAGAGCATGCTGGGCTTCCGGTACCGCTGCCAGCAGTGCCACAACTACCAGCTGTGCCAGAGCTGCTTCTGGAGGGGCCACGCCAGCAGCCCCCACAGCAACCAGCACCAGATGAAGGAGCACTCCTCCTGGGTAACTGCTCATTCCCTCTGGGGGGCACAGGGCTCAGGGCAGAGCTGCACGGGCTGGGGGGGCTTCCCAGTGCTCCCAACAGCAGAAGGGGCTGAACTGGTGGACAGGGCTGGGGGTTGTTGGTTGTGCCTTTGCTGGGGTAAACCTGGCTGGTGGGCAGCACTGGGGTTACACAGGGATCAGGGCTGGGACCAGTTTAGCATCCTTGTGGATGATCTGGATGAGGGCATCCAGGGCACCCTCGGGCAGTTCATGGGCCACAGCAGGTTGGGTGGGATGTGGATGTGCTGGGGGGCAGGGAGGCTCTGCAGGGGCATCTGGGAAGGCTGGATCCATGGGCTGGGATCCATGGGATGAGATCCATGGGCTGGGATCTATGGGATGAGATCCATGGGCTGGGATCTATGGGATGAGATCCATGGGCTGGGATCTATGGGATGAGATCCATGGGCTGGGATCTATGGGATGAGATCCATGGGCTGGAATCTATGGGATGAGATCCATGGGCTGGGATCTATGGGATGAGATCCATGGTTTGGGATCCATGGGCTGGGATCCATTGAATGAGATCCATGGGCTGGGATCCATGGGCTGAGGTCAGTGGGGTGAGGGGCACCAAGGCCAAGTGCTGGGTCCTGCCCCTGGGTCACACCAACCCCAGGGGTGCTCCAGGCTGGGGGAGGAGTGCCCTGGCACAGGCTGCCCACCCTGTAGGTGCCCAGGGAAGGACTGGCTGTGGCATTCAGTGCTCTGTGCTGGGGGACAAGAGGGGATCAGGCACTCGATGGCCTTGGAGGTCTTTTCCAACCCGAGTGATTCTGTGATTCTGTTCCAGGTATTGTTGGTTTTGCTGGGGGTTGTCCCTGGGTTCACAGTTCAAGGCCTATGAAATAGCTCCATCCTGCCCAGGGCCTTCATGTGGCTGTTTGTCCTCACAACAGTCCCACTTTTCTGGTATTTTCCTGTTGTAGCTTAAAAACACCCAAACCCTGCAGTCCCTGTCCTGCCCAGAAAGGTAACCAGTCACCATGAATGCTGTGCTTAGACAGGAACTTCATCCAGTGGCATTTTCTAGACAGTATTTCTTTAAGAGAAAAATGTAATTATTCTCCTGCCAGTTGTAAATGTATGCCTGGAAAACAATTAACAAGTCTTAAAGAAATTGTCTCAGCCATAACATGCAGTTTGATAATCACAGCTCAAGAAATAAAGGGTAGCTTTATGGAGAAAAACCTATTTTATGGCAAAAGATTAAGGCCAACCTTTTACTTATTCAAAGAGAAGTTCAGATGATGAGTGGATTAGAATTAATTATCTTCATAAGGAAGCACCATCATAGCATTGCTGTTTGTTTAGGAGAACTGGGGCTGGGTACCAGTCAGGAGTTGGGAGGCAAAGGAAAATTTGGCCTTAAGTGTTGTCCTTTCTATAACTCTGTGGGTGATAAACTTGTGGAGTGTTTAATCTGAGCTGAGAGAGGTTATTATCCCCTTAATGTCTCTAAATCCAGTCTGGGATTTTTAATACAAAGACATATCTAAATATGGAGTGGTTTGGGTGGGAAGGGACTCAAAGCCCATCCCATCCCACCCCTGCCCTGGGCAGGGACAGCTCCCACTGCCCCAGGGGGCTCCAGGCCTTGTCCAACCTGCACCTTGGAGCAGTGGGGGGTGTCCCTGCCCATGGCAGGGGTGGAATCAAGATGGTCTTTTAGGCACCTTCCCCCCAAACCATTTGGGGACTGTTGGAACAATCCCTGGCTGTGGCATGGAACAGACAAGTGCCTTTCCCAGGCAGCTGCTGGGATACAGGACTGGGTATATAAAGGAGTTTGTAGGAGACTGAGCACAGAGGAGGGACCTTTGGGAGAGAGGGGTCTGTCACATTATTTTCTTTTGATCTTTTTTTGAGACTTCTGCAACTCTTGCACATTAATTTTATAAAAGCTGAAAATGAGGCTTTCTTAATTGAAAAAAGTCTTGTCCTAATTTTGGATTTGGACTGTGCTGCTGGTTCAGAGGCCTCCTGGTGTGTTTGCTCCACAGTAATTTCCTGGGTGAGGACTCAGAGGCTCTGACTGGCCAGGCCTGCAGGGATGAGCTGGTGCTCTGCTACAGTCAAACAACATTGACTTTTCCTGGGCTTTTAGTACAGCCAGAACGAGTTCAGTCTTGTCTGGTGTATTTTTAGAGTTCTGGATCCTTACTATCCAGAATAAGCATTAATAATAAGTGTTTTTATACTTCCTTATTATTCTCCTTATTATTGTAATTATACTTATTATGATACTTGTTATGCTTATACTTGTTATATTGTTTTTTCTGAAATGCCTTTGGTAATTCTTTCATACTGTAAATCACAGAGTATAGAGATTTTTAATATATATAAATATATATATTACTGTGGTGAGTAAATATATTAAAATCTATTGCTATAATGATTTTATAAGTTCAGGTAAAAGCCTATTTTTGAGGGAGGTTTTGCTGCACAAACACACTGCTTGCTGGAGCCTGCTGGGGGTGATAAAAACCTTCAAACACTTCCCAGATTTTTCCTTCTGGGCTGTTTCACTTTTGGTTTTATTGACCAGTCCTAACCAGGGAGTCTGTGAGTTCCTTACACACAGCAGAACCAAAAATCCAGCTGTTCCTTTTGAAAGCCTGTGGATTAGTTCTGGATGGGGTTTTGGGGTCAGTTTGCTGAGCTTAAACCACCTGTCAGCTCTAAATTTGGGGTGAAAACACCCAGGTTTGTACCTGGGGTGTGGCTGGGGGGGGTTTATTGGCTGTAGGAGGGTCAGGACACTCCTCCTGCTGTAAATAATGGGAGGTTTGTGATTTGTAACCACCTTACAGGTGCCTTTGGGTCACAGACCCACGAGCCACAGCCTTATCTCAGTGTTGCTGTGGTCCCTGGGCAGCCCTGACACGGGGTCTGAGGGGATCCAGACCACCTTCATCCCCCCAGTGGGCTGGGGGAGCTGCTGTAAGATGAGGGTTTGCTCACAGAGTTCTACCTTCCCTATTTCTGCCCCATTTCACGTCCCACTGAGGCAGCCTGGAGGGAATTAAACCCTCCTGCAGCCCCAGGGCGGGACAGGGGCTCCCCCCAGGATCCCAGGGGTGTGCAGGGCACGTGGGGCCCCTTTCCAGCGACCTGGAAATCCTTTGGAACGTGGCATTTCCCAGCAGAGGGCACACACAGCCCAGCAATGGGCTGCACGGTGCCCCTGGGTCACACCGACCCCAGGGATGCTCCAGGCTGAGGGATTGGGGCTGGAGAGCTGGAAAAGGCCCTGTGGGTGCTGGTGGCAGCGGCTGGACACGAGCCCAGGGGTGCCCAGGGGGGCAGGAGGGTGAACCCACTGTGCCCTGGGCTGTGCCAGCACTGGGGGGGCAGCAGGGCCAGGGCAGGGCCCGTCCCCTGTGCTGGGGGCACCTCTGGGCCCCTCAGACAGGAGACACAGGGAGGGGCTGGAGCGTGGGCAGGCCAGGGCAGGGAGCTGGGCAGGGACTGGGGGAGCTGGGGGGGCTCAGCCTGGAGCAAAGGAGGCTCAGGGGGCCCCTGGAATTCTCTGCAATCCCTGCCAGGAGGGGGGAGCCGGGGGGGGTCGGGCTCTGCTCCCAGGGAACAAGGGCCAGGAGGAGAGGGAACGGCCTCAGGCTGGGCCAGGGGAGGGGCAGGGGGCACAGGAGGAGGAATTGGGGCCTGGCCAGGGGGGTCAGGCCTTGGCAGGGAGGTTTGAAGTCCCCATCCCTGCAGGGATTCAGAAGATTTGATTTTTTTTTGTTAAACCCTTAAAATAACTGGAGGCAAACATTTCCCATGGGTTTTATTATTCTGTGTGGGACGAAAAAGAAGCAGAAACTGTTTCTTTTGAATGTTTATTGATAGATTTGGGCAAAAGGTGAGTGAGTGTCCTCCACTGAAGGGTCTCAATATGTAAAAGGCTGAGAGCTTGCTGCAAAAAGGGTCTCAGAAAGCAGAGTTTATAAAATCACTGAATGATGGATTCATTTGGGTTGGAAAAGCCTTTGGAGACCACTAAGTCCAACCCCCCCAGCAGTGCCAAGGCCACCCCTGCCCATGTCCCCAAATGCCACATCCACAGGGCTTTGGAATCCCTGCAGGGATGGGGATCCCCCCCTGCCCTGGGCAGCTGTGCCAGGGCTGCACAGCCCTTTCCAGGCAGGAATTGTTCCCAGTCTCCCCCCTGAGCCCCCTCAGTGCAGATCTGTTGTGCTGGGGAGCAGGAGTTGTCCTTGGTGCTGCCCTCAGCACTGCACAGTCCTGCTGGCACGTTGCTGGAGCCAAAGTGACACACGAGTCCCCTGAACCACTCGGGGTAATGCAGAGGACAAACCTTCCCTGAGTGCCTTGGCAGGGGGAGAGTCAGTAAAAGGGCAAAGAGTTGCTGTGTGACTGAACATGTGGGAGGGAGCCCAAACCCAGCAGAGCCTTTGCCCAGGCGGGTCAGGGAGCCTGGTGTCCACATTCCAGTTTTGTGCCTGTTGGTTTTGTCTGGATCAGCAGCTGTGGCTCCATCACACTCCCCTCACACCCTGAGTGGTGCAGACCCTGCTGAGTCATGGGCTGTGCCAGGGGGGATCACCTGCCACAGTCCCAGGGGAAGGGGTGGAGGTGGAGCCCAGCTGGACACATTCCCCAGTCCTGGTGCAGCACCAGGAGGGAGTGGGAAGGGGTTGGGAATAAAGTCACACCAACCTGTCCTGCCATCCAAACCTGAAGGTGAATTAGGGCATAAATTGGACTTGGGAAAGCTTTTCTCAAAGGCTGAAACTCTTCATTAGTGTTGAGAGAATCACAGAGTGTTTGAGTTTGGAAAGGATCACCCAGTGCCACCCCCTGCCATGGCAGGGACACCTCCCCCTGTCCCAGGGGGCTCCAGCCTTTCCTTGGACATTCCCAGGGATCCAGGGGCAGCCACAGCTCCTCTGGGCACCCTGTGCCAGGGCCTCCCAGCTCCTCCAGTCATGGAATCACTAAGGTTGGAAAAGACCGTCACTGGGCTTCCCAGTTGCTGCAGGGAGCCTGGTATAACATTTTAAGGCTTAACTTTATAAGTCACAAATGGGATTTAAAGCACATTTTGCACATGAACTGGGGGCAGGTCACCAGTCCTGTGGGTTTGGCAACACTTGTCAGCAGCCTTTCAGCATTCCTGAGGATCTGGGATTGTTGCTCCTGTGGGGTCATTCAACAGAATGAATTGGTGAAAAGAAACAAATGAACTGGTTGTTCCTGTCTCCTAACACTGTGTTCCACCTTGGCTCTGCCCACAATGGACAGAAAATTGGGAAATTACCTGCTGCTGCCCTGGGGGCTCTGCTCCTTTCCTCCAAATACACTGTCTGTGCTCAGAGGACCTCGAGAGTGAGTGTAAAAATCCCTTAATGGGATGTGATTGTCCCTTGGTTTCATTCCTGATGGAGCCCCCACATAATTGGTTTATTTCTTAATCTTACATAATTTTGTTAAACTTTCCATTTTCAGTGTTAGAGCAGAAAAACCCCTCCCAGACCTTGTTTTCTTATGCAGTGTTTGCTGTAATGGGACTGGAAATTATGCCCTGTGCCTTTTTCAGGCTCTGACTGCAGGCACTGCCCTGCCCTTCCCAGCAGACCTCTCACTGTGGTTTTGCTCCCCTTGCAGAAATCCCCAGCCAAGAAGCTGAGCCATGCCATCAGCAAGTCCCTGGGCTGTGTCCCCAGCAGGGATCCCCCCAGGCCCCTGTTCCCTGAGCAGCCAGAGAAGCCCCTGGACCTTGCCCACATCGTGTGAGTACCTGCTCTGATCCTTCTCCTTGCCTTCAAACTGGGGGGTTGTGCCTGGGTTTGACTTGGGAGCAGGGAAGGAGCCCTGGAATGGGTTGGAGTTGTCCTTTTCCAACACTGCGTGGTGAGTGTTTCTCTGAGAGGTTCTTGGAAGCAGTTTTGTTGAGTTCTTGCTGAGGAGGGAGGAGCTGCAGGAGGTGTTTGTGTGCAGGGGGCTGAGCCCTGCCTGTGTCCTGCCTGCAGCTCTGGGCATTTCTCCTCAGGGTCGCCTTTTGCTCATCCCTGGGTTGGACCAAGCTCTGTTCCCTCATTTATTGTAGATCAAGATGATAAAAACAGAACAATGTCTAAACATATTTATTTGCAAATCAGCATTGCCTGGTACCAGCCCATTGCTGGGACAAGGCTTTGCATCCCTGTCCCTCCCTCTGTGGCTCCTGCTCCCTGTGGTTGTGGCCTCACTGTTGAACTGATGGGATGAGTTTAACCCAAGACCATTGCACTGGTGTTGATTTGAAGAGCCTTAAGGTCACTCTGCTTCCCCAGTTTGGGCAGTTTTCACCTCAGAAGTAAAACCTAAGGGGAAAAAATCCCAACAAACTAAACTAAGTGTCCAAATACAACTGGTTTAATGTCCTACAGAGGAGAAAAACTCTCTTCGTACATTGAGATGAGAGGACATGCTGTAAAATGAGGAGAAGGAGTAAAGCCAAAGGTTTTCATCCATGGAAAATGGAGAATTCCCATTTTCATGAGTGTTGAGTCATCTGCAGGTCTGAGAGTGAGGGCATTTGATGCTGCTCTGGTTTCCTTTGGACATGATCAATACCAGATTCTTCTGGCCCTGGTTGCTCTGTCCCAGTCCCTGAGTGGAGAGCCAAGGTATTGCAAGCAGGGTGTCTCGTGCCCTCTGCCTGTTCCTGCCAGGCTGTGCTGCTCTGGCCTTGCCCACACCCAGATGGTTCCACTGACTGCCTCTTCTGCTCACTCCTTTGACAGTGTGCTCGGTAAGGAAGAGCTGGAGGCTAAGTTGTCAAAATGTTGGAAAGGTGAGACCTGTGCAGCTCGTTGTAGTGTGGCTTTTCTGGTGTGACAAACGTAGAGGATCCAGCACTGGGCCAGGAAGAGTAGTTGCCACGCTGGACTCCTGCCCACCACGGCTTTGAGCTGATTTCTGCTTGGCTCTGTGCTTGTTCCCTCCAGTTCTTTCCTCCTTCAGTGTTTCCCATGTCTCCCAATGCTTGCTTTAGCCCTGTGCAGTGAGGGATTGATCTGATTTCATGGGTAGGATCATTCTGGTTGCCTCAGTGCAATTGCACTCAAATTTAAAGAACTCAGCAATCAGTTGTGCTGCTGTTCAATCCACAGCTGGAGTTGTTCTCCTGACAAATTAATGTAGTTCTCCTGATAAATTAATGTTCTTCTCCTGACAAATTAATGTTCTTCTCCTGACTAATGGCTCCCCAGCCCCCTAAGGACAAGGGTGTCCCTTGTCCCCAGCATGAGCTCCATCCTTGGAGGTGCCACAGGGCTCCCTGTAGCTCTGGCTATTCCAGCAAGGTGCTGCTCAGCCTCACACCCCATCAGATCACAAATCCATTCACACTCCCCTCTGTAGATTCCCTCTCTGCTGCTCCCTTGTTTGGACTCCCTGGTGTTGAGAGGAGAGGATGAGCTGTTTGCAGTGTGCTGCCCCCACAAAACTGGGAGCCCTGGGATGGCACCAGTGCAGTGAGTGGGGGCAGTGGCTGCTGGTGAGGGGAGGCTGCAGCCAGAGCCTTACCTCTGCCACAGACCACCAGGTGTGAGGAATTCTGTCCTTTGCCAGGACTCATTTCTTCATTAAGGGGTCAGACAGGTTTCAGTCCTGGCAGGACAGGGAAGGGGAAAGGCCAGAGCAGGTGTCTCACCCTGGGGGTTGAGTTGTGAAACAAGACCCCCTGAGGGAGCTGGTTGACAAGTGCCCCAAGTTTGCTTTGGGTTTCCAACAGGAGTAGACAATCCTTGGCTTCCCAACATGGCACTGCCTTCTCCTTCCCAACATGGCACTGCCTCCTCCTTCCCAACATGGCACTGCCTCTTCCTTCCTCAACCCAACGTTGCCTTTTGAATCCCAACAAGCCATTGCCTTTTCCCATTCCCAGAGGCCATGGCATGGAGTGGGCACCTGGGGAGATGCCATGGGAAAGATGGGCTGGAGGGCAGGATCCTGGGAACCCATCCTGGGGGTGTGCAGCTGGGGACAGGGCTGGACACCTCCTGCAGGGACTGGGACACGGGGATCAGGGCTGGATATGTCCTACTGGGGCTGTGGGGACAGAGCTGGACACCTCCTGCAGGGTCTGGGACAGTGGGGACAGGACTGGACACCTCCAGCAGGGACTGGGACAGTGGGGACAGGACTGGATGTGTCCTGCAGGGACTGGGACAGTGGGGACAGGACTGGATGTGTCCTGCTGGGACTGGGACAGTGGGGACAGGACTGGACACCTCCAGCAGGGACTGGGACAGTGGGGACAGGACTGGATGTGTCCTGCAGGAACTGGGACAGTGGGGACAGGACTGGATGTGTCCTGCAGGGACTGGGACAGTGGGGGCAGGACTGGATGTGTCCTACTGGGACAGTGGGGACAGGACTGGATGTGTCCTGCAGGGACTGGGCTGGCTGCCCAGATGCTCCTGGCAGCTCGGAGACATCTGCTCTGTGCTGACAGCCTTAATTAAATTTAAAAGATGTGCCTTAAAAAGTCAAACTGTTGGGAAATAGGGGGTGATGCTACAAGGACAACTCTGTGAACAAGCACTGAGCTGGTGCAGGAATAATGTAAGGAGGGGGTTTATATCAAATTCTACATCACATGAAAATAAAAGGTACACAGGTCAAAAAAAGACCTATGGGGGTTTTAAAGAGGTGACTTAAAACCTTTGGGGTTTCTGTGTAAGGGATACCACTGAAATGAAAACAAACCCCAAACACCTACAAACTTTGAGAAGAGCTGTAGCCAGCTGAGGTGCTTTAGCAGAACTCAGCTTGTAACTGGAACTGCTGCAGGCCCCAGGGAGCCAATGTTCAGGTGGCAGTGCTCAGGGGCTGGTTACATCAGATCCATGGAAAGCAGGAGCACATCAGCATCTACAAATGCTGTGGGAGAGGCTGGAAAGGCTGAGATGGGATTCAGCTGAGTAAATAAAGAATAAAAATAACTAGGGGCAGTTCAACAGGACTTGGCCAAATATTCAAGGGAAAACAAGGCTTGGGAAGGAAAAAGGGGGGAAGGAAACACCAAACTGATAGCAAAGAGTGTAAAATGGTTCAGTTGTTGGTGAGGAGTTCCCAGGCTGTGGTTTGGCTGGGAGGCAGTGACTGTACAATGGGCTGGTGGGGAGGAGGTGTGCAGGGCAGGGCAGGGAGCTGGGCAGGGGCTGGGGGAGCTGGGGGGGCTCAGCCTGGAGCCAAGGAGGCTCAGGGGGCCCCTGGAATTCTCTGCAATCCCTGCCAGGAGGGGGGAGCCGGGGGGGG
>VXBA01006133.1:232303-291532 GCA_013399895.1 Serilophus lunatus | reverse complement strand
TCTTTCCTACTCTGGCATTGAAGTCACCAAGGATTATGATCTTATCATCTGCAGGAACCTTTTGAGTGAGGTGGTGCAAGTCGCTGTAGAATTTGTCCTTTTCTGCAGGGTCAGCTTGGAGAGTTGAGGCATATATGCTGAAGAGAACGACATGTTGCTTGTTGTATAGTGGTAGGCATAGGGAGATAATGCTGTCAGAATGACCTATAGGCAAGTTTTCAAGTTTGGACGTGATAGAATTTTTAATCAAGAAACCAACTCTTGAAAGGTGCCTTTGGTTTTGGCTTTGCCTGACCAATAGAGTGTGTAGCTGGCACCAGGCTCTTTGAGGCTGACTTCCTCATGGAGACAAACTTCACTGAGGGCAGAATGTTGATATTAAGTCATGATAGTTTGTGGGCAATTAGAGCAGAATGATGCCCAGGGTGTCCACTATCCACAGTATCAAGCATGGTTCTAATGTTCCAACATGCAAATGTCAATCTGAAAACGCCTTTGGAGGGACTTTGCCTTTGACTCTTTTTGTTTGTTTGACCATGTCAGAAGATGTTTGTTGGTTGCAGTTAGCCAACTAGGAGGAGGGTGGAAGGTGGACTTGAGCTTTGATTAGGCCACCTTTTTGGGGCCCCTCTCCATGTGGAGCAAGCAGTGCTCTCCTTGAAAAAGGCTGCTTGGTCATTCATGATGTTGCCAAACAAGGCTGTCATTTCCAGGGCCAGTCTCAAGTGAGCAATGTCCTGAACCACCTGCATGCAGAATTGGGTCTTTGGCTTCCAGTGCACCTTACGACCTGCCGTTTTGTCCCTTGTCTGTCGCTACGGGACTTTACAAATGTGAATGTAACTTTCAAGCCTGTGCAATGGATTTTTTTAGGTGAGGCTCAGCATGCGCAGAACTGGCCCTGCCTTTACTCCTAAGATTCATCTGCCAGGGCCTGGCGAGCTTGGATGGTGAAAGTGAAGTCCTCAGGATGTAGGCTTAGTTATAGTATCCTTCTCTGAGATGGATGGCTTTACAGGGCTAAGCGAGCTGCATCTGTCTGGGTTTGGGGTTAGAGTTGTCCTTCTCCTAGGGTGGTTTCCAGGAGGCTAGAGAGCCCATCCTACCCATGGACACACTTAGTCTGACCCTTCAGTTGAGACCCGTCTGGCATGAGAGACCCTACCGGGGGCATTTGCCAATTCCAGCATGGTTTGCAAACTCATAAGGGTATGCAAGCCTCTTTCCTGTGACAAGGGGTTGTCTGTGGGGAAGGATGAATAATTAATTACTTGACTGTAAATTCAACTCAGAATGAACTTGAAGAAACAAAACAAATATTGTGTGAATATGATAAGAAAAATGAGCTGAAGAATTCCTTTAAGAAATAAAATCATAAACTACTGATAAATGACCTAGAAAGTGAAGGTGGAAAGAATCATGGAATCAAAGAATGGCTTGAATTGTAAAGAACCTTATAGATCATCTCTTTTTAACCCCTTTACTGTGGGTAAGGTCACTATCCACTAGACTAGGTTGGTCAGAGCTCCATTTAACCTGGCCTTGAACTGTTCCTGGCATGAGGCATCCACAACCTCTCTGGGCAATGTATGCCAGTGCCTCATCACCCTCATAGTAAAGAATTTTTTCCTAACATCTAAACTGAACCAACCTTTTTCAGTTTGGAGCCGTTCTCTCTTGTCCTGTGAATACATGTCCTTGTAAAAGGTTTCTCTCATCTTTCTTGTAGGGTCCCTTCAAGTACTGGAAGTCCACAATTAGGTCACCCTGAAGTCTTCTCCAGCTGAGCAACCCCAATTCTCTTAGCCTTTCCTCACTGGAGAGGTTTTCTGTCTCTGATTGTCTTGGTAGTCTTCCTCTGGACTCACATCAACAACTTGTTGTCTAAAATTACATGGTATCCTCTAAATAAGTAGTATTTTATGAAAAATAAAAGCAGCGAAAAGCACATTTGGAGAAACTTTTAACTACAAGACAGAGAAGAGGAATGGCTGTAGATTAAAGGACAACTGATGAAACTTGTCTCAATTTTCAAGAAGGGAAAGAAGGAGGACCCCAGAAGCTACGGGTCTGTTAGTCTCATCTCACCACCTGGTAAAGTTATGGAGAAGAGTATTCTAGGAAGAATTGAAAAACATCTCAAAGACAATGCAGTCATTGATCACAGCCATCTTGGCTTCATGACAGGAAAGTCCTGCTTATCAAACCTGATTTCTTTTTATGACAAATAACCCTCTTAGTTGATCAAGGGGAACCAGTTGATGTAATCTTTTTGAATCCCAAAGCTTTCAGTATTGTCTCTCACATTATCATTCTGGACAAAATGTCTGTCACACAGCTGGATAAACACATCATGTGATGGGTGAGCAATTGGCTAACAGATTGAACACAGAGGGTAATAATGAATGGGGTGACATCAGACTGGTGACCTATCACTACTGGTGTTCCATAAGGCTCCACCTTAGGCCTTGTGCTCTTCAATGTCTTCATAAATGAGATGGATGCAGGACTGGAAGGGATACTAAGCAAGTTTGCAGATGACACAAAACTAGGAAGAGCTGTTGAGTCCTTTGAAGGCAGGAAGGCCCTGCAGGGAGACCTCAACAAATTAGAGGATGGGCAATCACCGACAATGTGAAGATCAACAAGAGAAAGTGCTGTATTCTGCACCTGAAATGGAACAACACAAGATGTATGTACAGACTGGGGAATGAGATGCTGGAAAGCAGCACTGCAGAAATGTAGCAGAATATTAGGCTGTATTACAGCATGTCTGACCATGGTATAATGTCTTAGGTATGTAAACATCGTCTTGTGACTGTCCTGTGGCTCTGGGACAGTGACGCATGACCATCTTTCCTTTTGTCTGTTGGCTGTGTTACCCTAAGCAATCTTTGGACTATAAAACCAGATGAATTTGCAATAAAGAGGAGACTCCATTAGCTTTTTCATTTTGGCCCTTGTACATATTGTATATAGACTTTCTTTTCTGGATCCTCTGGATCAGCACCATGCACACAAGGCCAGTATGTTTTGTTGGCAGTTGTGGTTTCAGAGGGTCCTGATCCCTGGCACCACCAAATTAATGATTCCATTCTAAGGGATCGCAAACACAACTGGACAACACAGAAAGAAACCTGGGAGTCCTGGTTGATGGCAAGTTGAATATGTGACCTGGCAGCCAGGAGGGCCAGCCATGTCAGAGGGGGCATCAGGCAAAGCATCATCAGACAGTCAGGGGAGGTGATTGTCCTGCTCTGCTCTGCTCTGCACTGGTGCAGCCTCACCTTGAATATTGTGTGATGTTTTGGGCATTGCAAAATAAGAAAGATATTAAGCTGTTAGATAGTGTCCAAAGGAAGACACAAAGATAGTGAAGGGTGTTGAGGTGAAGCTCTATGAGGAGTGGGTGAGGTCAGTTGATCTGTTCAGTCTGGAGAACAGGAGACAGGTGAGAACTCATTGCAGTCTACATCTTCCTTGTGAGGAGAAGGGGAGGGACAGGCACAGGTTCTTCCCTGTGGTGATGTTATAGTTTTGTAGAGAATGTGGTCCAAGAGGCAGGACCTCTGATGGAACAGAAACTCCTCAAATTATTGAAAATCTGGAATTATAAGATGTTTGAATTATGTCTAAAAAGTTAATAACAATTTTACTAAAATGGAGAACAAGACAGAATGAAAACCAATCAAACACTAACAGTGAAAAATGTCACCCAAAAACTCACTCTTTTTTTTTTTTTAGTGCAAGCTATGCAACAACGCAGTCTCAATGCAGTCATATGGTCCTAGCTATGGGCAGCTGCCACGAAGAAGCAACAACAATGGTGGCAGTGGCAGGAAAGTCAGCAGGTTCTGCAGGTGCCATGTGGCACTGAGCCAGTGGCATGGGAGCTGGCATGGGATGGCAAGTGCTATTAATATAGTCTTGATAAGCAGGAGGCAGCTGCTGTGATGCTGACAACAGGGTAAAGTCCATGCAGAAGGAACTCAGGCATTTCTTTTCCTGCTCAAAATTCACTGGTTATTTAAGATAGTGACTAACAGGGTGAAATTTTCTCCTTTTAGGCTGACAGTCTTTCTCTGTATGAAGAACCAGATCTTTTCCCCCTCTGTCTAGTTTGAAACACATCTGGAAGTATTAGTGTTGTCCATCTTTCGTATGATAGCCTAGAGCACACATTCAAGACTTAACAGATCTCATTTCTGTGGCTTCTTCAGCCTGAGGCAGTTCAGACCTGTATTTCCCAGGAGAGCGACTTAACCGATGGAAAGGGAGGGAGGGAGATTTCTCACCATCACTTCTGACAGGGCTTTGAAACTGCAGTTGAGAATTGAAGATTTATGGGATGAGAGAGAATAAGCATAAAAATTCCTCCACACTTATGGGACAATTAATTTTATATTTTATTTTATTCATTATTTAATTTTATTTTTTCTTATCTACCTGTGTGATTCTACATATTTAGCAAATGTGGAGAATATACATTCCTTCTTTCTCAGAATGATGATTTTGTTCTTCTCTTGAAAAATTAAGATTTGAACCCAGAAGAAGTATTTACAGACTTAAGAGGATACAGAATCTAGTGTTTTTACACTTTGAACATAAACTCCAAACACTAATCTGTTGTGCCAAAATTGAGCACAAAATTTAACTGCATCCCTATCATTATCCCTATATATTGCCAGCTGTTATTCTACCAGAGATTTTTTTTAAAACAGGGATGTGACTGCTGCTCTGAGAATAATTAGCTCCTCTAGCATGGGTTAGTGGTGGTCAAAAACTGATTTCAGCCCTTCCTAAGATGTGGACATAAAGCCGACTACTTTGTGTGAAGCAGTCATAAGCAGAAAAGTCTTGACAATTCTAGTCATAACCAACTAGAACTCTGATAGCACATTTTATATTTGTACCTGTTTTTCAACTACCTACAAAATCAAGCAGAGTTTTAACTCACCTTGAATTTGACCTCTGAATTAGTTCTTGGGTTCAGCTGCTTATCAGGTTCCGTTTCAATGACAATGTTTTCAAAAGAAAAAAATGGTTTCAAGAAACACAAAAATTATAAAAAAGAAATAAAAAATCATATTTTGGGGGGATAGCTGAAACATTTTCCTAGTTTCTTAATATTTCTTGAATGTACATAAATTTACACTATATTTTAGTTAAATTTTGTTAGACGAGACAAAATGTCTATTTCTCTATTGGTTATTGGGTTCTGCATTTGAGTCTCTCATTATAAAAGGATGAACATCTACATTAGTGTAATGTCAGTAATAGATCTGGAAAATGCATTTTTTTGACAAAACATAATCTAAATGAAGCCATTTCTTTGCGTATGAAATAAGCCTTTTTCTTTTTACTTTTTTAATTCTAATATTTTTATTACAAATTAAAATATGTTTAGCAATTACACAATGCCAATTAATAGTTATTCAATTACACAATGCCAATTAATAGTTATTTTTCATATTTCATATGAAAGTGATTGGTCAAATTAAAATTTTCTTTTCTGTAGTTTAGAAACTTTTCACACAAAAATGAGACAAAGAATCTTTACATGTTAGATTCCACAGCCACACACTGAGTCATCACTTTCAATTATAGATACCATTCAACTTAGTAACACTAAAAAAATTGTCTTCATTATGTTCACGATTCCACTTTACATAGTGTAGAGCTTTGAGACATATGCATCAGTCCCATTTACTCCCAAGGAACTTAGATGAATCAGGCCATAAGGATAATAACAATGTTAGCACAGACGTATTTTGTAAAAAAGTTCATTTCCTCTTTCACTTTTCAAGTACTAATTGTTTTGTAGCAAACTTATTTGATACACCTTTGGGCCTTTTGAAGCATATTTCTACAATACTGAAAGAAACTGTCCACTGAGATTTGACAAAACATTTTAAGATTTGGATTGAGAGAGAGAATTCTATATTGCAGTTGTCCTTAAGAATCTGCTTGTATTCTATCTTCTTTTTTTTTGAGTTAAAAAAAACCCTCCTAAGTTTCCTGTGGTGGAAAACCCCAGAATGGACCATATAAAGACAAAGACTGACTTGATAAAGAAAGATTTGCTTATTTAGGGGATCTTACTCTGTTTACCACATTGGTGCCCATGAGTTGATGGTTACAGAACAGTATTAATTATAAATTGAAAGAGAAATCTGCACACATGCAAAAGTATATTTTTGTTTCTAATCATTTACCTTTAGAAAGTTGCAACAAAACCAAGAAGCCTAAAACCAAAGATGTACTAGTTAAGGTATACAATAGAAATATTAATCAGACACATCAGAAAGAAAAGAAAGGAAAAAGAAAAAGCACATACTTTAAATCTGTGCTATATTTCTTAAAGTTATATAAAATTCTAGAGTTTATTTGCTGAGGCTCTGTCAGAAACAAAAGTTGGAGCCAACAATGTGCTAATTAAAATGAGTGCAACAGGAAGATGAATAAAATCTTTATGGGGAGGTGAATAAAAGGTAAAATGAGCTCCCTCTGTATCAAGAATCCATCTATGTATGGGAAGATGATGTTCTAAAGGAGAAAACAAGCATGACGTTTACAGTGTTACTAACAGGAATCCCTCAGACATGACACCCAGATTGATGGGCATCTTTTGTGTTCCTAACAACAGTGATCATGCAGTGCATACTTCTGAGAAGTCTTGATCCCGTTGTTCCAGTTGTCAGATGTTCCAGAAGAGGCAGACTGTTACAAGTCAGACTGAATGCATGAATTTCGAGGGTTGAGGTGAACTGTGGAACCTGCCTTCTGAGAAGGAATACAAGGTGTTGAAAGCTTGCTCAGAATGTGAAACCGGGAGCTAACAGAAGAAGTATCTGTCTTGGACAGGTGCTAGTGACAAACCCTTGACCATCCCCTCCACAGGAAAGAAGGCTTATCCAGGGGTATGCCAATAAAAGGAATTCCCAAGAAAACAAACATTGTGGGAATTGGAGAATACAAAAATCCTAGTGGCAAGATTCCACCCTCTCTCTTTTAGCTGGCTTGGGAGGGAACCAGTGGGAACCTAGCTGCCAGTATTACCTCATGAGCCTGGGACCTTGCCCATTTTCTGTTCCTGCCTCTTTTGCTGCCGTGGACCTGAGACCACGTGTTGCTCCATTTTCAGCTGTGACTTCTCCCCATCCTCCGTCTCCACAGCTCTGGCACTTCCTGGCACTCCATTCCCTAGCGTTCTTTTCCTGCTGCCAGAAACTGCTCCGCTCCTGTGGCTCCAGACTCGTACAGCTGCCGTGCCGGGGATTGTCCCTGCATTCAACTCTGCCACCTTCACTTGCCTCCTGTCCCATCATCTTTGCCACTTGGCTCTGTGCTCAGCTCTGCTGCCCAGTTGTCATCTCATGCAGTCTTGCAGCAACCCTTGAGAAGTGCCGGCTCTTTCCCAACCTTTACACAGTGCGTACTGCTGTCAGGTGTTGCTGCATCACCCTGTGCTGTGCCACGATCCTGTACCATCTTCTCTGTGGACTGCCACCACTGCCAGAGCTCTCTGTGGACCCATCAGGATCTACGCCATCTGCAGAGGAGATTTTCTTCCCCACTCCACTCTGGAAAATGGTGAGAGGGTGCATGCGTTGCCCATGGGAAGGTCTCAGACCACCTCTGCCATTGTCATGGCTGCCATTGTTGTCACGAGACCCTCACTGGGCTCTCGGCTGTTTCTTTGGCTCCTGGGATGTGTGAGAGCGCCCTACTGTCCGGAGTTAAAACTGCCCTAAATGGGAGCAGTGTTCCCAGAGTGAAAATTCTTGCTATTCTCCCGTTGTTACCATTGTGTTCTGAGTTTTGTCATATATATTTATATTTATATTTATATTTATATTTATATTTATATTTATATTTATATTTATATTTATATTTATATTTATATTTATATTTATATTCGTACTTTTTTTCTTTTAATAAAGAGCTGTTGTTCTTTTTTCTGTATTTTGCTGACAATCCCTTGATGTCAAATTTGAATAGTAAATTTGAGGGAGGGGTTTCTACTCCAGCAGGCTCCACCCTCCAGAATCTATTAATTTAAAACCAAGACAAGCAAGAGTATCCTATGGCAATCTCATAGTTAAACTACCTATGTGTTGTAAAAAGATAGGTAGAAAATTAGTTAAATGAAATAACAACATTGTCTTTTTCAATCATATTCCTTTAGGGATTTTATTGCAAGCAGATTATGAATGACTCCTTACTTACACACAAATATAACATGAAAACTGATGTATAAGCTTTACTCCAAAATAAAACTGAATATTTTAAGACAGATTACATTGCACACATTTTTCTGATTGACCGTTCATATTCTTAAAGCATAAATTAATTTCAGTAAGTATCTTCCCTAAAGCGCTCTAAACCGCCAGCTCATGGTGATCTAAATTATTTGCTCTGAATAATTTATCTTCACATAAAGCTAACATAAAATTTGGTCTAGCAATTAGCATGACAGTCTTGTTGTCAAATGCTCCTACTATACACTGAGACTGATATACACACTGAGGCTGTGATGGACTGTTTAACAACAAGTCTATCTGCCACTGACAGAAGTCTGCTCTGGTACCATTCTGTGAGTTATATAGGTCAATGACTTGTACAATTTGCTTAATACCACAAAAACTGTCTTTATGTACTTTCTTGAATGAAAGATGGAAGTATGCTGAAGCTGAGTTTGCATTCCCTTTGGGCTAGACTAGATGTCTGTAAATACTTCATTGAATAAACTTATTGGCAGGATGTTCATGACAGCAAGTTTTATGCCTAGATTAAGAAATAGTAAGTTGTACATTAAAATATGAGTATTTGTCCTCGTGATTCATCTAATTATACATCTATTATTATACATCTAATGAAAAAACAAATGTCATCTAAATAGACATTAAAAGAGCAAAATATGAGAATATTCTGTATTTTAGTATTTTCAAAATTTCTCTAAATTGTAATTTTTCAGCACTCTCCATTGTCAGAAAAAATAAGAAAAAACGACACCAATAAAAGAATGAAAAAAAATACTGAATATGTTGAAGACTCTTCATTTTGATGGAGTATGACATAATTTATCCTTTAATTTTAAATGCTGAAAATCAAAACACATGAATTTTCTGCTAGATCCTGCCTATTAGGAAACTGAAACACCAAAAATATCCAGTCTTTATTATGAAGTGCAGAATATGCATGATGTTTCCTTAAAAACGAAATACAGACTCCTGGAGCATTAGAAGTTTAAGGTCACTCTTGCAAACAAATGTATCGCATGACAAAATAAAAGCACTACAGTCTTGGAATATTTTTTTTGAGGTGCAATTTGTGTGTGTGTGTATGTTTGTGTATGCAATTGTGTGAGTCAAATTGTAACTGCATATTACTAATATCTTGATATATGTTTTAACTATGTAATGTTAAATCACCAGTACTTTTAAGATCAGAAGAGACAACTGTAGCAAGTAAGTAAAAATTCTTATATGCCATTGAACTTCTACAGATTCACTCAGCTCCAAAAAAAAGCTGAAAAGTGGAAAATTATTTTAAAGTACTAGCAGTTAATTTCTTTGTGAATGTTTACATAATTTCCAGATGTATTCTAGAGACAATATTTGTACTAGTGAACACAGGGAAAATAAATGGTTCTGGACCACAGGTATGTGGTGATCCATAGTTTTGCACTTTGATGATTAATACACAGGGAGGATTTGGGGAAAAAAACCCATAAGCTGGGGACCTTACCCAATAGTGCATCGATAATGCCACCTTTCTCAGGGAAAAGGAGACACTTCAATCATATAAAAAGAACTATGGTTCTCCTTCAAAGCTTAGAGAATGGCCTATGACCTTTCCTATGTATTTGTACAGATGTTACTAAAGACTAATGTTTGTGGGGAAAACCTGATGTTATAATTTTTTTTAACAAAAAGTATTGGAATCTTAATTTTGTTCCTTGAATATTTAAGTGTCTAATAACATATAAAACTAAAACTGTGATATATATTTTTGTTACTATACTTCTAAGTTTTTTTCCTAACAATTACATGTTTCTCCTGTTGTTTAGTCATAGGACTATATTGTAGGAAGGCTCTACAACCTGAGACAAGAAAACCTCTGGATTAAAAAAAACGAAAAACAACAAAAACAAACGAACAAACAAAAAGCAAACATCTAGCTGAGAAGAAATAAAGAAAATGACATCTTTTAGAAAAAGATCATTCTTAAGTGTTCCAGGCCATGATTCCATGTAGAGATTCTTCAGTCTGAAATAACAAATTGGCAAAAAATGCAGCAATATATTAGCATTTTTATCTTGTTTTATACTCTTGTTTCTGCAGTCATCTAAAAAAATAATAAAAGATTTTTTCTTGCAATTCTTACTTCCTTTTCAATGAAAAACAGTGAAAATAAGGCATTTAGAAATTTCAAGAAAGATGATTTCTACTCTGAAATCTATACTGAATTTAAACTAATTTTGAACCATTGGACTCAGATAATTATCTAGGGTTTCTTTACCTGAAAAAAGAGATCTAAATCTTTAGGCAGTTCCAACTCATGAAAGCTTATTAATCAAAATATTACAGTTATTCCCTAAAGATAATTATGGTTTTCAGGCAGGTCATGACATGTCATAAAACAACACCGAGGGAGATATTACCCTTTACACAAATTACCCTTTTGTTCCTTCCGAAAGGATCACTGATGACATTTAAGAGTTGCAAGAGAATTTGATGTTATTCTGAAGCATGTAAATATGTGAAAGTTTCTTGCAAGTTGAAAAGGATGAAAACCATGAATAATACATGTCAAATCCGATGTAAGCTTAGAGTTATGTTATTTTTAAATGAGATCGATTCATATTTAAATATCTGCAATAGATCTTAAATGTTTTTTTGTAGTCAATTAAATTTAACAGAATTTTCTAAGATGAAATGTTTAACTAGAATATTTTTTCCTATGTATAAAGCAATCATTCTGCATATGGCTGTTGAAATTAAACCTGCAATTAAAGCCTATTCTCAGTATTACACGTTGCTATGATCCTATTCACATCAATGACACTTTAGAGAAGCTCCTGCAAGCTTCTGATGTAAGGATTACTCTAAAAGAAAGCAGGGGAACTTCATTACTTTATTGAACTTGCCTCCATGCCAATATTTTTCACCTTTAGTGTCAATGTAGCAACTTCTTAGCTGCAGCTTTCCTACATGAATTATTTTGAAGGATTTTCCAAACTGAAAGATGCTATAAAAAATGTAAGGTACTATTGCTATCATTCTCTAATTAAAGAACATGGAGTCTTTCATGCTTTAACTGACTTATATGTGAATTCCACATTTTTCGTCATTTAGAAACCATGCTATAAAAATTAAGGGCTTGTAACTGATTTTTTTCATTAGCACAAGTGTTTTGATATGAATATTTTGACAGTACAGTTAAGTTAAATACAGGGAATTAGAAACTAGAAATAACTAAGCCATTTTGACTATCTATACTTTTTGTATTTTGAAATAGTTTGTTTGACACATAATTGTTTTCTTGTTACTATTGTATGAGTTTAAAGGAAGGTCATGAGGACGTGGACTATTACTTTTCTAGTTCTCAAAACCATTTGGGAAGTGAATGGACATATCCTTTAAAGTGTCACAAAAATTTTAAAAAAAAGAAAAGAAAGAAGATAAATGAAATGTAGACACTTACTAACACAAAAGTACACTGCAAAACTCATAGTAGAACTCATTAGGTGCCCTGAATTGTAGATTTTTGAATAGCCTTGATAAAGATGAGTAGCTCAGTGCTGTTCTGATGCCTAAATATGAAGAGAATTCTGCAGCAGGTATTTCAATCATTTAGATCTTCTGAAAATCTTTTTTGAAAGGTAGGATCTGTGTGTTCTAAGTATACAATGACAAGTGTCCATAATAGAACAACTATGTAAAATTTCAATGAAAAAAATGATAATTGATCTGTTTATTATGTTCTAATGCAGTTACCTAGGAGAGAGTTTGAGGGGCTCATCTTCCCCTTCTATGTTCTAGAGCACTTTTCTAGTCATCAGATGACAGTGAAAGAACATACGCTTATGTAGTTCAGTAACTAATGATATAGGATATTTCATTTCCTTTTCAATGTACATGTTTGGCATTTTAGGCAGTGATTGTAATCCAGAGGAATGTACACAATATCCTGAGAGACAAAATTCCAAATCTCTCTTCCTGAACATCTCTTGACTCTTTCCATTGGTTTTGAAACTCATTATATAACATAAATTTATGGTTCCAAATTTATTGCAAAAGAAATGCAGGTACCATAAGACTCCTGCGAAACTACTTCTTTGAAAATGCTCCCAAATAACATTATCTCAACAAAAGAACTCAAAATTAGAGACTATGGAAGCAAGCAAAGCAATTCTACTATCCATCTTCTCTTTACCTCAAAACTGCACAAAGCCTGTGATAACCACATTCAAGCAAGACAAAACAAACTCAAACAAAGAAAAAGCAAAACTCACAAAATAAAAGCACAATTATGAAGACATAACTTTGTACTGAAAAGAAGAGGAAATACAAATTCTCAAAGGGATGATTAATCTTGTGAGGAAGCCATGACTGGAACTTAAATCCAGGAAAATAGAACTTATCCAACGTAGACTTAAGAGCAATTAACACATGAAAACAAAGTGCAAAAGGAAACATTCAGTATTTTATTCCTTTTAGCATTCTTTTAGTATTAGTTTAGTATTTATTTCAAGGTCAAGCAACATTTTAAACCTTACCCTTTACCAAAGTTTTATGGCAGGTTTGTTTGATAAGTCATATTAAAGGCGAGCTCTAAAATGCATACATATGTTTACATACATACATAAATATTGCCAGCTGTGAGAAATTACCAAAGTAGTCAAGAAAAGTTTGTGACTATGCATACGACCATGCATGTGAGATATGTGTCTTGACCCACTGTTATAGAATTTGTTAGTGCTTACTGTGGTGGAAACTACTGAAAGAGTTTCCCTTAATGTTTGGATACAGAATTTGTTGAGTTTCCCACAGGATTTTATTATTCTCTGGACAATCTCTTTCCTAGCAGGATTAAAATAATCTTAAGGATAGAACCTCTTTTATGAACACTATATTTTGTTGTCCTGAAAGACAACAATCTGCTTACTGTATATTTTAAAATAGTGGAAAATATTTCAATCATATATAGATCAGATATGAATGTCATAATTTTGAGCTTTTAGGTATTCTTGAAGTACAAGCAAATTCCAAAGCTGAGTTGTGCACTTCAAGGACATTTCCTCAAGAAGGTAAAATCCAAGACAGACATCAATCGTACTACACAGATGTTTCCAGGCTTCCATAAACACAAGTTCATGGACCAGAATGATCCCAAAAGACAACCTAACAATAATGCCCCTTTTAGATTCTCAGGCATGTACTTGCTATGACTGTAGATTCATAGCATTAAGAGTTTTATCATTTATATAGACAAAATGAAAACCAATTAAGAAATATTATCAAGTTATTGGTCATTCATGTTGTCAACCAAGATGTACGTATTGCAAGACTGATTTTATTTTAACTAAATTTAAGCAGATTTCTATTATAAACTTTTATAGCAAAACATGGATCCTAAAATGGTCAGGTGAACTGTATCTTTAGAAACCCTGTTAGCTGTAAAAGTAAGCCAGACATCCAGTTCATGTACAAATGCTGATAATGGTAGACATAAGTTAAGCCTTACCCACCTGAAGGGGAGTTTCATAGTATTTCAGAAACTGAAAAATGTGTCTTACAGAGCAATTTGAAAAATCATAGAATGGCTTGAGATGGAAGGGACCTTGAAGGTCATCTAGTTCCAAACCCCTATTAATGGCAGGGACACCTTTCACTAGATCATGTGCCTCAGAGCCCCATCCAAGCCGACCTTGAATATTTCCAAGGGACGGGGCATCCACAAGCTCTCTGGGCAACCTGTTCCAGTGCCTTGCCACCCTCACAGTAAATATGTTCCTAATATTTAACTGAAACCTGTCCTCTTTCAGCTTGAAGCCATTCCCCTTTTTCCTGTCACTATATGCTCTTATAGGCTCTCTCCATCTTTGGTGTAGACTCACAAATCTTATTTATATTATTAAAGAAAGTTTAGGAAGTAACTTAATGCAACTTTTTTTCACCTAGAGAAAGGATTTATTATGGTAAAGATTTCCTTGAAATATGAAAGCAGATAAAGACCCCCTAATTGAAAGCTGAATGCACACTGCAATTAATTATTGAGGTATTTTGGGGTACATTCTCTTTATCCTCGAAGACTTTAATTGAATATATGAAATCCAACATGACACAGAGAATCTCTGTCATCTGATGCAAGGTCAGCTGATGTGGAAATCCATTTTAACTTAAAAACTTATGAATACATAATTAGCATTAGTTATTACGTGGCCACTGTTGGGCAATAATCACTTGGAATATACTTGTTACTTCACAGAAACACAGAATATGCCAAGTTGGAATGAACCCACAAGGATCATTGAGTCCAACCCTTAGCCCTGCACAGGACAATTCCCGAGTCACACCTGTGCCCAAGAGTACTGTCCAAATAATTCTTGAACTCTGTCAGGCTTGGTGCTGTGACCACTTCCCTGAGGACCCTGTTCCAGCACCCAACCACCCCGTGGGCAAAGAACCTTTTTCTAGTATCAAACTTAACCTCCCCTGACACAACTTCAGACCATTCCTTTGGGTCTTGTCACTGGTCAGAGAGGAGATCAGTGTCTGCCCCTTCTCTTCTCCTCATGAGGAAGTTGTAGACTGCAACGAGGTATCCCCTCAGTCCAGCTGAACAAAAAAAGTGACCTCAGTTGCCTCTCATAAAGCTTTTCCTTAAGCCCCTTCACCATCTTCGTTGCTCTCCTTTGGATGCTCTCTAAGATCTTAATATCTTTCTTATCTTACAGTGACTTGCTTTTGTACCTACATCCATCAAGCAGATCGCATACTTTCTGTGATTTCTAATCTGACATATTGCCAAGTCTTAAAAACTATCTTGTTTCATTTTTTAATTTTGTTTTAGATCCATCTTACAAGCTTTACACTACATAGTGTTTTATTGCTATCAATAGAACCCAAAACACTTTATTCTTGTTTTATATGATATTGACCATATAGTTTTACCTGAAGAATTTGCTTGAATTATTTCTATTAGTCACTGATGAGATAAAAAAAGACAGAAGTTTCCCCCAGATGTGGGGGAAAAAGATCTCATTAGTAATTAAGATATTCAGGTTCATAATTGCATAAACTAGGCAAGTACCTCATAAGGAATTTGTTCTACCACATAATGCTATAGAGAAACATGGCATTAAAAATTATTTTTCCCTTCTGTTACATTTTGCATATGCAAATTCTAACTGCAGACCTCTTTGTGTGTGTGTGTGTGCATTTCTTTCTTTCCTGTTTATTTTCTTTTAACAGAAGCCCCTGAAATTTCTGGCTACTTTGATCAAGAATTTTTGACAAGTAGCTGTTATTTGTTCCCTGTGTCTCCCAGGCCCACATTCTGTGCTGTCATATGTCACTACTGGTCGTGTCAGTCGTGTATCTCCACAATAAGTGCTGCTAGAGAAGAACAGAGAGTGATAGTTAAAATGTCTAATCAATTTAAAAACATATGTTACTACCCTATAACACTAAACCCCACGTAATTGTTGTAGCATTATAAATGTGTTTAAGACCAGCATATGCACTCTAATCAAATTGCATACATATTGAAATTTACAAGACTTGCATATGTTCTGAAGCCTTTTGCACAGGCTCTGTCTATTTCTTTTTTGATAAGTTTTGAAACTAGAATGTGACAACATTATAAATCACAAAAGTTTTTGGTAGTGTCTGGTGGATGGAAAGAAAAAGAAAAGTAATATTCTGTGAAAGACAGAAGAGGATGAAGGAGGTTGTGCTCACACAGAAAGTGCAAACATAGATACTTTTGTATTATGTTCCTGCAAGGAAGTTCTATTAAAATTAGAAATTTTAGATGAAGAAAGAAATGTACTGTATTAAACTCCATGAATTAAGAGAAACTGCTTGTCCATTTCTTTCGGGGACTGGATGTGCTGGTTTTGGCTGGGATACAGTTAATTTTCTTTGCAGTAGCTATATTAGGACTGTGTTTTGAATTCCTGTTGAAAACAGTGTTGATAACAGGGATGTTTTAGCTATTGCTGAGCAGTGCCAATGCCGTTCCTAATCCTTGCTCCACAACCAGGAAGTACGCTGAGGGTGCAAAAGAAGCTGAAAGGGAGCACAGACAGGAGAGACAGACGGACCTCAATTGATCATTGGGCATCCTGTACCAAATGACATCATGATCAGCATATAAAAACGAGGGAAGAAGAAGGATGAAGTGCAGGGGAGTGATGGATTGTTTTTTATTACCAGGTCACCTTTACATGTGATGGAGCCCTGCTTTCCTGGAGATGGCTCACCACCGACATACCCATGGGAAGTGGTGAATAAATTCCTTCATTTGCTTTGCTTGCATGTGCTGCTTTGACATTACCTGTTAATCTGGGTTTAACTCAATCCATGAGTTTTCTCACTTTTACTTTTCCGATTCTGTCCCTCATCATGAGGGAGTGAGCAAGTAGCTGTATGGGACTGAGTTTCTGATTGGAGTTAAAACATGGCACTAGTAAAATATTGGCACTGGAAATGCATATTACATTGATTTTCGGTAAAGCACAGCAAGGTAACACTAAACTTTTGAGTGGTCTCTGCAGTGTATTTTCTTGTTTTGGATGAATGGAACGTATACAGTGGCTGTTGTAGTACATCACTAGAATTAGTTTCCTGGGATTAGCATAATACTATTCTACGAACCCTCCTTTCCATTTTACAACTTCTATGTGGCTGTTTGTTTATAGAAAATCCTATTAATCATCTGGATTCATTAGAAGTCTACCTAACCAGCACAGTTCTGTATAATTTTCTTTACCATTATTTTTAAAACTGTGTCTGGGAAAACAGAATCTATGCAATCTTTTATTCAGTATAACATTGTCCTTTGAGAGGTAGACCAGATTTAAATCAAGGCTGATTACACTAAAATACAATCAAACTGCTAAAAATGTATGCAAAAAATATCCACACGTTCCATTAAAAGAGATCATTTTGATACAGAAAAGTGATTTGGTCTGGGATACTAGGGAAAATATTTTGCAGATACTATTCCAGAATAATGATATGCAGGCACTGCCTAACAACCCATTTCAACATAAAGGTGTTGAAATACTCTAGAGAAACCTACTTCTGTAGATACGGATTTAAGACAGCTTTTTTTTGCCACCTTACTTTCCAAGTAAGGAAAACTTGCCTTTTCCTCGCCTTGCTTTCCTCTGCCCCTTACCGAAGTCACCTTAGGAATGTATTCAGCTAAATAAAATTCATAGTTGCAGCATATTTGCAGCACAGAAGTCTTCGAGACACTTGCACTGAAAGGTGCATGGTTGTAGGAATTCAACTAATCTAAAAGAGTCTTTAGATACTAAATACATAATTAACTATTTGAACATTGAAACAGGAAGGTGGTTGTTCTTATGACTTTGTGGGGAAAATATTTCAAGTTCTTTTAAATATGCGTGAGGGGCTGAAGCTGTGAGTTCACTGTATCCAATGGAAAAAAAAATATTATGGGAGGCTAAAATGACATCTTGAGTTCATCATGGAATCATGGCTGATTTCTTGGAATAACCTTTCTCAATGCTTTTTAGTTTTCACAGCTCAGTATGAGTTAACAGTGTTTACCTTGGTATAATAGTTACTTCTTTTCCATGTATATTCCATCCCTTGCTCTTTCCCACTTTACTTTTATAGTTTCAACCTCTGGATTTAGTTACGTTCTTCTGTGTATTATATAAAGAAAGGTTGAAGATAAATAGCACGTATGTCTTCCACACTGTGCAAATATCTAAATCCTTTGACGCAACTAAAGCCTCGATGAAATTTCAACTCCATGGACATAATTCAGAAGTTTCCCCCCTCAGAAAAAAAATAAATAGTTGACATAATGTTTCTAGTAGCAACGAGAATTAGAAGAGAGTAATTAAAATATGTGAATTGACCTCTGAGGATCAATATAAAGGTATGAGATGCATACCTCTTTTTTCACAAAGAATTAATGGAGAAAGATCTGTCTGTCAGTAGTATAGTCTAAATATAAAAGCAAAATTTCTTCTTTTTCTGTTTCTTTTAGTCAGCTCAATATATTTTTGTTTGTTTATTACTTTTATGTGTTTAATGAAATGCACAGTTTGTATAAATTAGTATGTCAAGGTCGTTGTATATTGAAGTATTTTGGTTCATCTGTATTTAACTTGTAGATGACAAAACTACTACATTTGCAAATGGAACTATTCAAAACAGGAGTCATTCCTACTGAAAAGGAGTTGCTTAAAACACATCAATACTGATCATAATGGATGAAATAAATTATAAACTGTTATTTGACTCAGTATTTCTGTGACTTTTAGGTAATTCTGTGCATATTTTGTGAGCCATATACTGAGATATCTTTTGGAGTAATATTGATATGGAAAGGACATGATGTTAGATAAGTCTTATGTTTTCTTGACTCTTGAGTATGCTGTCCCAGTTTCTCTTCCTTCTTTATCATTCATTACTCTTATTGAGATAACATCTCTGAGGCATAGATGCCCTTTTATGAGTTTTACAAGCATAGGAAAGCGAAGATTCCTGCTGCCTTGCTTTTATTATTTGATATGTACTGAAGTGGAGTCTGAGTGAGCAATTGATGAAGGGCTTTTAACCCCTTCAGCCCATTTTCTAAGTGATTATAGCTCAGGGTCATGTTCTTGTTCTTCAATTTCCAAAGCACACAAGTATTCCAAGGTGAAATCATATAAACTGGCCAGTTCCTTATAAATACAGCTTGTTTTTCATACTTCATAATCAAACCAACCCATTGGAATTTCAGAAGAGTACACACTGGATCTTAAGATCCAAGGTCATAATTATAATTATGTCATAGAGCAGTGCAGATAATGTTGAGTGGAACTGTGATCAGAAGAGTAACCGCAACAGTAATAGTTCTGCCAGAATCCTAGCAGAATACATGGTTTCTGTTAACCTCTCTAATATATAGATTAGGAAGGAATTTGTGATCAAGACTTTTCAAACATTTCCTATATACACTGCATTAATCTGCTTATCTTGCATGCAAAAACAGCAGCTGTAAGGTCTGTGATAATGAAACCTATTTGAGATTTTATCAATAACTCCTGCCATGATTTGTTCAGTTTCTATCAATCAAATATATATAAATTCAAGTGAAATTTATTACAAACTTAAATATCTCAGCTATATTGTTTCTTGCTACTGTGATTAATAAAACTGTCCACATGGGATCAAATATCTAATCAACACACTATTGCAGATATAACTGAAATTTCTTTGTCATTTCAGGAAGTTTTATTTGACTTTGGATAAGGAGAAAATAAATATGGTGGATGAGGGGAAAGAGCGTTCTAGAATACCAGTTCGCTACTGACATCCTTTGTATTTGATACACAGGAAAAAAGATAACATAAATTATTACAACTTCTGTTCCTCTTGCCCTCCCCTTCTCCCTTTTACTTATTAAAGTGGATTTTTTCTGGACCCATGAATTTTTCTCACTTCTGTCATACTGCTTCTCTCCCCATCTCAATGAGTGTAGGTTGAATGAATGACTAGGTGGAGGCCTGGTTGTTGGACAGGGTCAACTCACCTCGTTTACTTACGGCTTTAGATCATGTTACCAGGATCAGCATAACTGGGGAATGCGAGGTAGTAAGTCTTAGTGCACCATATCCCAAGGATTAGGATATTGATGTATTTAAAGTTTGTGTTTGTAAATTTGCTGAAATTTTGTTTTATGGGGGTTTTGTGTGTTTTTATTTGGGCTTTTTTTTCCTGTTTGTTCTGCAAACTCATTTTTTTGGCATTTGTTGAATACAGTTATTGCTCGTGAATTAAAAGAATTAAAAGGGGAATTTGAGTTTGATTTCCCATTTTATTGACTATAAAGAAATGTTCAAATGATCATTCACCTACCAAAAAAAAAAATAAAGTGTCTCTTTTGTTGGTTTTAATTTCCTAGCAAAATAAATTATAAATTATAGGAGCTTGCATATCCTGGACAGTTATTATATGCTACTGAACTTGAAAGGAAATCAGCGCGAAAATACACTTTATTCGTATTTGTAGAAAATGTCCCTTTGAAATGAGCCTGAGTTTCAGAGTTTTCAGAGTTTCTTTATTCTTTGAAAGTACATGAACTTAAATTAAGACACAACTTTGTGCACTCATCTAGGAGACATTTGGTAAAAAGTGTTTTGCAGGCCATCATTTGCTGTTTCCTTCTTTTTACTTAGTGAATGGCTGTTAGTACCTTTTGTGACCCACCACAACAGGTGTCTGGCTTTGCTTGGACACCATTGCCTTTTGGTACTATCGAGGTCAAAAGTTCAGTGAAGAAGATAGTCACTTTGCTGTAAATTTACCACTAAGGCATCAGATTCTCTGGTGTGAAAAAACTGTATCAACTATCAGCTAAGGAATTTTGTCCTTCCTTCCTAAAATTTGATGTATACCATAGTTTTCATGAGCAACTACCAGCCTTTATTGAAGAGATTGATTGGGGTTGTTCAGCCTGGAGAACAGGAGACACCTTATTGTGGCCTTTCAATGTTTTAAAGGGGCTTATAATACAGATGGAAAGAGACTTTTTATCAGGACCTGTAGTGATAGAATGAGGAGAAAGAGCTACAAACTGAAGAGCTTAGGTTTAGAATGGACATAAGGAAGAATTTTTTTATGACAAGGGTCATGAGACACTGGAATAGGTTACCCAGAGAAATTATAGTTGCTCAATCCCTGGAAGTGTTCTGCTGCCTAAAATCAGAGAAAAAAAATTTCCAAACAAAATTAATAGAGGTAAAAATGTTGCAGTTCTTTTATGGAAGTTTCCAGATCCAAAAGAAAGCAAAACAGCCCTTATCAAACCATATTTATAATATTCATTGATTCTTATGCACCTCAATACATCCAAACAGAGTTTGTCTAACCCCTGTGCCCTCCCCTAAAGCTTCTCCAGGTTCCTTGGGCCTCTATTTGTCTTGCTACCTGTGCTATCTCCAAAAGAATGTTAAGCATAGGTTCACAAACCATGAGAAACGCCTTACAAGATTTATGAGTGTACGTGTTTGAGGGGGATGGGATCGCGGGGGGTCAAAGGATGCATGGGCCGTGTGGGTATTCTTGGATTTTGGGATGGGGAAGAATGTAAGAAACCTCACTTATGTGAGTTAAAATTCCGTTTCCCTTAGAGCTAGAGGAGGGGGGGAAGCTGAGATGAAGGCAGCCCTATCCTGGGCAGGGCAGGGAGGTTGCCCCCAGCCATTCCCCGGGACCGGGGTGGTGGGCTNGACTCTAGGCTCCTGGCAGCGGGGGGGCCAGAGCGGGGTTGCGGGTTCTAGTTCCCCCCTCCCCGCCTCCGCCGCTCCCAGGATTACAGGGGCCGATCACCAGCTGCCGGCCCAGCCAGGACAGCCCTGGTCCTGCTTCTTCACCCTCCCCCTGCCTCCACCATTCCCAGGGGAAGCCCCAGGGCGGGCGCGGCAGCCCTGGGCCGGCCCTGGCCAGGAACCTGAACACGGCTGCCACTTTTGGACAGCAACGGGGGGCCAGCGCTGGTGCCATACTAGCAATAGAAGCGGCAATGGTGCTGGAGGGTTCCCCGCGGTGCGGCAGCCATGAAAACAAAAATGGTGCTTAACAACCTAAACTCACGATTTCTCGATGGGAAAACACCGGAACTGCGGCGGGCCTCAGGCCCACTAACCAATGGGGAGAGAGTTTGGCCAAGAAGAAGGCAATGAGATCCGTGTGAGAACAAGAAGGCTTAAAAGTCAAGGCATGGCCTCGCCCCACGTTCTTCGACTGCTTCGAGAGGAGGCACACAGCTCTGGTTCCCAGCGCCTGCAGGCTCCCCATGGCGGGATTCCACCTATTTCTCTCAACTCGAGAGCCATTTCCAGCTTGGCAAGCAAGTAACCCCTCAGGGAGGTGGTGGGAGGGAATCATTTTCACCTCTCTTTGTATTTTTCACAGAACTTCAAAAGCCAGGGAGTCCCCTCCATCAGAGGGATGGATAGAGACAGATTGCCTACCCTTCCCCACTGCTTTTTTTTCAGCTAGTCATTTAGCTGAGAAGAGCAGTTCCCTTTGTTTTGTTTTGTTTTTCCCTTTTTGTGTGTTTTTTTTCTTTGCATGTCGAGTGTCCCTTGGTGTAATTCTGAGGTCTCCTGTGGGTTATCCCTACTTCCCTAATTTAAACCCCTTGTAATAAATTGTTCACCTGCTACAACTCTATTCGGTTTTCCATCACCTTTATTGAACCTGCTCCCTGAATGCTAAAAGGTGGATTAAACCATCACAATGAATGAAACTATATAGTTAAGCTAAAACTCCAGAAATATGAGAGAAACCCCAAAGCATCAGTTCAAGGTCAGATTGGATGGTGCTTTGAACAACCTGGTCTAGATGTCTCTGCCCATGTCAGGGGAGGTGGGCTAGGTGATTTTCATAGGTCTCTTCTAATCCTAAGCATTCTGTGATTCCAATGAAAGTCTTTTGTCTTGACACAGCTTCAGTCATGGCACATTTTGAATCTGCATAATTTCAATCAACTTAACAGTTTTCTTCAGTCACCTAGGATTATGTGTTAATAACTGAATTTCTTAGTTTGTGAAACTCCAGATAGCAATTCTTCTGTCTTTGCTTCTTTTTATGCCAACCTATATTTAACCTATTCTAAGCACCTATTCTGACTCAATAAGACCATATGCAATTCTTATTCAAATGGACTCTCCAGCAAGTGCTTTACCTGTATCTTACATACATTTCAATGATGGTGAAGGATGAACTGCAAATCCTCAGTTTAACTAGTTTTTTTACTCACAGTCTTTCCAATTAATTTAATTCAGCTACCCACAGATTATTTATACCATGGGTTTGCCCAGCTGACAAGGCATTGTAGTTTTCCTGGAGATGACTCCACTTTGTATGTCTTACTCTATTTTAAGTGCCTACATTAAAATACCTGTGACCATCTTGAGATTAATAAATTATGCTTGAACAGCTTCCTTCAAGAGTGAAGTAAAATTATTTAAGTTTTAATGTAATTTACAGGAAGTACATGTATTTACATTAAGGAAACAATTTTATTTCCCCCAAAATAATTATTTATTACGATATGAGTGTTTCAGGAAAATCGGAGTCTGAGAAATAAATCTACCTTTGGATCAAATCAGGCACTTTTAAAAATTATATCAGTACAATCTAAGTGAGTTATCCACAGGCCAGTTTAAACTATAGGGATTTTTAAGTTTCTGAGCTGCAGGTTTTATTTTATGACAAGTTATTATACTGTAAGTGCACAAGGGACAATATGATATGATTTCGAAGACTAATCTTGCCAGATGTTTAGAATGGAGATTACTTGTGAATTCAACAGAACATGCTGCATGTTGTGTGTTGCAAAAGTATGTAATGCTTCTGTTCATGAATTGCTTTTCATTTTAGTGGAAATATGCATGCACATAGGTCAAATACAGCTTTTAAAATGAAAGCATACCAAAGAATCAACTCTTGTTCCAATTGAATAATAGAGTAAGCTAATAGATAATAATTTTTAAAAAGTTGATTTCGATGAATGACAATAGTAGCCTTCTAAGACATGGCACTCTTAACTAATTTTATTCTGTATATAAATTAAATGTTTTAAAAATTCAATTAGTTCTAACCATATGTCATTATGTCAGAATACAGCAGACATACAGGTGATACACATATAAATGAACCACTGTGCATATTACAATGATGTAGCTATAGCAGTAGGGGTTGGTTTTTTTGCTGTTGTGCTGAGGATAATAAAAGTGCTCATTCCATTAAACTCTACACAATACACATTTGTAATAATATATTATGCTAAATGTGTAAAAATCAATCATCTTAGGCTCATGCTTAATTATTTTATATTTGAAACTAATTATGAAATATCTCAGCCATCAAAACAGGTAGCCAATCAATTTTTACTTTTCAGCTTCATAGATAAATATTTCTTTTCAACTGTAAATGTTACTGGGGATTTCAAAAAACAAGAAGCAAAAGCTACAGACTACTCTTGTTAAATGAAATTAACTCTAAATGTGCTAAATTTTTGCTTATTTCTTTAGATGTTTTATACATGTAAGACATTAATGCTCATAACAACAACAGAAGTTTATTTTATGAAGTGTCAGTAGTTTTGAATGCTTTTTTTTAATTCACCACCACCCGTATTGTGTTAAAATAATCTTATTTGACCAAAAATAGTTAAGAGGAAATCAAACAATAGATCCAGTGTACATGTATTTCTACCATACCCATATTTGATGAAGTAGCAACACAGATAGTGTGTTGCCATGAACTCAAATTAAATTTATTCTAGAGAGTCTATATCTCAAACTAATAATAATTATTCCAAATTTTCAGATGGCTAAATTAGCAGTATTCCAGGTATTTGTAGTTTTTAAATACCATGTCAACACAGGGAGGTTTGCGCAAAGAAAATTACAAGTATTTTTACAGCCTAAAAGAAGAATTTCTTTATAATACCTATACTGGTTTGAAAGGAAACAACAAATTTAGTTTAACTAAATGAAAATAAAGAAGTCTGATATTCACAATTTTCCTCTAAAGGATTTAGACCTCTACTACTGAACTGTGTCTCTTGAGCCACATCAGTAAAAATGGGATGATGAACAAACTAGATAGCTTTCTTTTAATTATTTTCAAAATTTTAGAACAACCTTGAAGACCATTAAAAATGTCTAACAGGATTCAATAAATCTCCTCCCTCACAGCACATCTTTTTTTTTTAAATATAAGATTACAATGACTTATATACTGGTAATACATTCACTACTCAACAATTTTCTGAGTAATTTTAGGGGAATATTAGTGAAATAATAAGCTTCCTCTGTACTCACCTTTTAGTGTTTGGCATGTAATTTTTAGTGTCCAATGATAACAGCTTGCTGCATTATATTTCATATTTTAGAGCTATTAAAATCTTGATTTTTAATGACAATTAGATAATTATTTCTTCTCTTCTATGGCACCTTCTGCTTTCTTCATCTTCTGAAAAAATATCGAATTTCAATTTAATTATTTAAATAAGCTGATCTATATAGTACTTCATGTAACAATTTCTTCTCCTCCTGCCAAATAAGCCAGACTGGTAAATAGCTAGGATGCAGGCAAGAAAATGAGATAAATGATCTGAGAGATATGGAAATTTTTAAAGGACTTGATACTTTCTTTACTTGCTTTACTCTCTAGCATGTGATCAAAATAGTTTTGTGGAAAATACAAAAAAATTCATTTTTCAAAGACATTATGAATTCTAGAGACAGAGTGTACCAGAAAAAAAATATCTCTCATTAGAGTTGTATTAATGGAAAAAATAGTCAAGATTTGAGTTACAAGTTGCTCCATCAGCCAATCCAATGTAGAACATGTAGATAAAAATATATTAACAGGTTTTTTTAAAATGCAAATGTTAAGCCAGCTCTGCTATATTACTTATTCAATGTTCAAAAATGCTATGCAAATATTCTTGTGAATGTTACATGATCGCTGCCTTCATATTGCTGCCTCTGTATCAGAGAAACTTCTTTCCTCATTATCAGAATAACATGAAATGAAGAAGGAAGATGTCTAGGTTTGGTGGACAAATTATTGGGTAATAAATTATGGATACAGATGTATTGAAGAAATAAGAATTTATCATATGAGGTAGGAAAAAATTAACTTAAAAAATATAAAAATTCTAAAAACTCACGGAAGAAAATCTAGCAACTACTTCCCAAAAACTTGAAACAACTCACCAGATATACACACACCAATCCCAACCCCAACCAGGCAATAAATAAAAGAAACCTTATTCCCCGTTTCAATGTCCAAAGGTGCAGTTGATTCGAGGTAGACAGCAGGAGGCACTGATGGTTGTGGAGGCAGCATCGATGATGGATGGAAGGTGTGCGCCTGCAGTATGTAGCTGGCTAATTTCTGGAAACACACCACCGAAGTGAAGGGACAACCAGCAGAGCAGGTGGTGATTTCCAAGATGGTGGGTGCTGGAATTCTTCTCTGATGAATTCCCAGGCGCGGACGAAAAGAAAACCTGGGAAATTCTCTGCTTATATAGTCTTCCAACTCTCTCAGAATCTCCGCCATATGTGCATCTCCCAGATCACCCCAAAAAGGGGCGATCTTGCTCCTCACTGAATCCCCNAAAAGGGGCAATCTTGCTCCTCACTGAATCCCCTTTGGTCTTTCTGGTGCTATCTTGCCCTGGCTCCAACCCAACTCTGCCTCTGGGCCCCGCTGGCTGAGAAAACATGGCGGTGCCACATGTCACACCACCCGCTGCCAGCAATCCAACAGGCCATGGCTCTCCCAAGCCCCACTGCCCGCCACCACTTTGCCCTCTGCCAGTCCCGGTTCTAGCACCCCTGAGCACCCCCGGCTCTCCCGGCGCCCTGGCACACCCTGAACAACCCTGGCCCCTCCACTTCGCCACGACACCACCGTCAGGGGCTGTGGCAAACACTCCCACTGCAGCAATGGAGGGAACTGTGAGGGGGAAAAAGGGCCAGCTCTTCCCCATCCCACACCTCTCACCCACTGTGGCTGAAAGCCTCGGTCCCAGTTCTGGTCACAGGGGCCGGGACCATGCTCAAGAATGGGGGAGTTCCCGCAGCCACCATATGCCGCCGCATCACCAGTGTGGGGAACGCCACTGCGCAACTGCCGCTTCTCCGGGCCCGGACGCTGGAGGTACTGGGACACCAAACGGAGCGCTCGATCCCCGCCAGCCCTAGGACATGGACCGGGAACAAGATTGGGACTGTGTCTGCCCTGCCAAACTGGACTGGAATCCTGCACAGCTATGCTGGTATTCTTGTAGTCCTAGCACCTGCAATGGTGGGAACGCCATGCCACTGGCCTCTCCAAGCTCCCAGGAAAATCCAGGTCCTCCCAGCTGTTCCAGCATCCTGGCAGTCCGACCCAGTCTGCACATTCAGGTGCAGCACAGGTGCATGCAGCGGGGTCTGCTGTGCCTGGCACCGCAGCGAGTCCAAAAGTGGCGGGAGACCCTGCTCTGTGCGAACCACCGAGCCAATGCTGGCTGTGGCTGTGTGCGCTCCCGCCTGCCCTGGTGCCCGGGCCCAGCCCCTGTGGGGAGCCCAGGGTGGTGCCTGTGCGCCTCCCTCTCCTCTCCTGGCAACTCTGGCTCCCCAGGTATTTCAGACATTTCTGGCTGTCTTCATGGCAGCAGGCAGTGTCCATGCAAGATTGCTATCTCCTCGCCTCTCCCTCCCTCCCCAACCCACCTCCCTGAAGAAGAAAACACACGGGAGCTGAGGGAACAGGGTGGGGGAGGGGAGGGGTGGGGAAGGAAAAATCTTTTAATTTAAGCCTGGGTTAAACAGGAAAAGTTTTCCTAGCCTCAGCTAACCCACGACATAAGATTTGTGAGCAAGCTAGAAAACAGTCAACAAGTAAGCTTCAGCCACTAGAAATGGTTAAAATATGGATGAACTTCTTTCAGATTACAAAGATGCAAAGCAGATGGCAAAGAAGCAGTGTGCAGAGCATTTGAGAAGGAGGAGTTAGAAACAGGGACTGAGATGAAAATGAAACTTCTTTTAAAATTTTATTTTTAAAGTAATGATGAAATGTTAGAGTATCATCAAAAAGGCTGTAAAGGTGAAGAACTTTTGAGGTTTAGTGATTAGATGGAATAAATTACACAGTCCAAGTAATGATAGAAAACTTATAGCATCATAAGATTTAATGTTTCTGTAAGCTCAATAAAAGGAATCAGATGTTTTTCAAGGACAAACAGGCAGCATTCCAGGTAAATGTAAGCCACGAAGGCAAGCTTTTCTTTTCTATAGAGAAATACTGAAGGTGAGTCAATGTCTGTAAGGTTCTGGAGAAAGTCCCAAAGTCAATTAAAGAATAGCTTTTTTTTTTTTTTTTAAATTTCCTTAAAGTTTATAGATTGAAAACTTTTAAGTCTTGCACATTTCTAGACATTCCCTGGCATACAAAAATCTATTGCTATGGGATTATTAACAAATAGCCTGAAAAAAACAAAAAAAAGGAAAGTAGAATTATGTGGTATATGTATCACTGTTCTTCTAAGTTTGCATCAGTAGTAAAGACATTCAGCAGAATTCCAGAACTATGCAGAAACCTCAATCAGGAACATAAGAATTCAAATAATAACTCTTGCAAAGGACATCGTGACATAAAAATAGGAACAGGATCTCATTCTTGTTTTTTTGTTAGGTTTTTTTTTTTTTTTTTTGCAAACAGAATGTTTGGCTTTCAGCAGAAAACCTTGTTTTAGGAGAAACAAGCCTTTTACAGCATCTACTGATGGCGTCTTTGAAATGGTGAGAGAGCATGGATCCCACTGGCATCTTCATTTTATAAAAAATCTGGGAGTATTCATTGCATGTCTTCCAACCCTGCATATTTTTCCAAATATTTGAATTCAAAAGCAAATATCTGGATATGGGATGAGCAAGAGCTGCAGGATTTGGTATATAATGAAAGCTTAAAGATGCATTTAAAGTGAAGACTATATCAAATACAGTTTAACTTGAATTTCTGCCTAAAAATAAAATTGTGAATTTTTCAGATATGTTTTATTTTGGGCACAGTGTCTGCAAATCCATTTGCTTTGCACTTTATTATAGACCCAGGAGAACACTAAGCAGGCAGGAAATGATGAACAAGCCTTTTCCTTCAGATATTGCCCATGTAAGTTGTTACAGAAAACATCAAATCAGCACCACCTTTATAATCAAGGTAGTCTGCTTTTTCCTTGCCCCTCAACTTGTTCTATAATTTTTCTGCCCTAGATTGTGGCACATAAAGCTTAGATCTCTACCTCAGCTGGTTACCCTTTCTCAGCTTGTAGATTGAAACAAGATATGGATGATTCATTGGGCTCTTTTAAATGCCTAAGAGGCAATGATTGGTCTCTGTAGACACTGATCACTCTCCACTGACAATGAAAAAACCTAGAGTAATTAGCTCAAACATACATGCCTAGTCAGATGATTAGAAACCAGGACAGATCAATCCTGCCCTTATTTGCTGGCAGCTGCAAGAAGTCTTAACATCCATATAGCTCAGTGAATAATTTCAGACAGGGAATGTATTCAATTAAGATCATGTCTCTCTCATTTCTAATCATAAGTGATCTTTTATGTTCTACTCTTTAAAAAAAAGAGATAATTTAGGAAGTATTCCTTAGGATATACTTGCAATATGACTTTTCAGGGTATAAAACTGAGATGTAAGAATTAATTTTCATTGGATATTAAGGGTAAAGTCAGTTTGGGGTACTACTTTACCAACTTCCTCACAAAATTCAGCGGGTTTTTTTCCTCTTTCACTTTCTAGATGCAAGGCATTTCTGCAGAATTTCCTTTAAAGATTAAAAAAAAAAAAAAAAGGAAAATTCAGCTGAAAGAGAGACAGATTCTTTAACTGTTTATAAGATTATGAAAGGTGTTTTAAGATTCAGTTTTATTTATCATTATTCTACTCTGATTTCATTGGCAATAAATTCAAGTTTGGGGCAAATTACAGACTGTTTTTTCTGCAATAGTAACTGGTGATTAGTAATTGGTAATCCTCACTGGTCTTGTATTCAACCAGGAGCTTTTAACCATATTTTTCTCCCCTGTCCAGCTGAGGAAGAGAGTGATAGAGCAGCTTTGATGGGTATCTGGTGTCCAGCCAGGGTCAACTCATCAAAATGTATTGCATGCATACATACGTACATGTATATTTATTCCTTTCAGAGGTTGTGTATTATTCCCTTTTGCTGCCCTTTGAAATTTTAGGGAAACTTCTCCAAATAATTCCGCAGGTTGGTTGAGCTCATTTTCACAAAACTACGGCATTCCACAACAGTTGGGATTTTGGCTACTTACCATGTAATTTATTAGAACAATTTTGATGGATGTCCATTTAAGATGTTGTCCCAGATGTTTTCTTGTTTGGATTTTTTTAGTTGACAAATAATTTTCATTACAGCAATAAAATATATTTAGAAAACTATTACACTAATGAACTAATTCTACATAACCTAAAATGAGAGATCAAATAAGTGACACTATTTAGCTTAGCAAAGTATATATCAATCTTAAAATTAAATTAGAAAGTAGGAATGTTTAATGCACGTATAACCATTTGTTATAGTAAATTTTTTTCATCTCTTTTTAAAGGGAGACAGACATTTTGACAGTTGTAGTGGTTTGACCACTGTTTAGCATTCAAGGGGACAAGTTCAATAAAGGTGACGGAAAAATTGAATAGAATGGTCAGCAGGGGAACAGTTTTATTACAAGGGAATTAAATTAAAAGGGACGGGGGAACGGGTAGGAAAGGGTGTCTCCTTCTTTTCCCTCTCTCTTTGGAAGCACTTCTGGCCCTTTAGTCTCTGAAAAACACAAACACAGGTGAAAAAAAAAAACAACAGCCCCTCCCTCCCTTGTCCGAATACTTGCTTCCAATTGAGAGGAATGGGTGGAAGCCGCCGGGGGCCTGCAGGCGCTGGACACCAGAGCTGTGATGCTTCTCCCAGCAACAGCGGCCAAAAAGAGACCGGCACGGGGCCGTGCTTCGACTTTTAAGCCTTCTCCGTCATCGCCTGAATGTCGTCACCTTCTTCCTGGTCCAGCTGGCTTCCCATTCATCCAGTCAGTCGGCTCCCACCTCGCTTCTGGTGTTTTCTCGTTGGAGAAGTCACGAGTTCAGTTGTTAGGCGCCATCTTTGTTCTTATGGCTGCAGCACCTCAAAGATGCCATAGCGCCAACACAATGCCAAGGCTAGCTCTCTATCACTCTCTGTCAGCAGCCGTGGTGCTGAAGTTCCCGGCCACGCTGGCCCGGGGTGGTTTGCCGCTGCCTACACTCCGAGGTGAAGGTGAAGCTGCTGCCCCGGAGGGACACCAGGGCTTCCCCGTGGCTGTTCCCCCAGGCCGCCACTCTCCCCGGGAAGCCGCCGTGCCCGTGCGGGAAGGGACGGTCCCCGGCCTCACACCTCGCAGGGAAGGGGGGGAACAGTGGGGAGGAACAGAGGCGGGGGTTACACTGCACAAGATAGCCCCGGGGCCACGCGCCTTGACGGCCGGCGATAAGCCGCCGCCCAGCCTCGGCCCCGTCCCGTCCCCGCTTCATCCTGGCCGAGGGAAACCCCTGCCCTGCCCAGGATAGGGCTGCCTTCATCTCAGCTTTTCCCTCTCCCCCCGCTTCAGGGAAACAGGAAAAATTTGAGGAAAAATTGAGTTTTAAACTCAGGTAAGTGGGTTTCTCTCTTACACCCCCTTTCAAAAGCCCTTTTTGAAACCGCTACAACAGTCTATTTGACTGTGTTTATTTTCTAATGAAATATTAGTATTGAGCCCTTGTGTATTTTAAGTGACTTATGAGGTTATTTTTGTCAGGACCAGGTTTATTCTTGAGGGCTGATGCTTTGACATTGTATCCCACACCTCCTCTGGTGTTTTATTAAAAGTTAAGAGAGTACTGCAGAGGGAAAGTGCAATTATTGCTCAGAAAGAAAAGAAAATGTGATTATGAGGATGGTCAATGTATTTATTCCATACTGTAAGTCAGCAGTGTTTCTGAGTCAAAGATCAACTCAGTGACATACATGTATGGAATTGGTTGAAAATCTCTGGAATTTCACTTTGTTTCATTTTGGGCTTTTACCATTTGAAACACTTTAGTCACTTTTATTTTTTTATTTATTTTTTATTATTTTTACTCTTATTGATACTTTCTATAGATAGAGGTATCTTTATTTTAAGTATTTAATGAGTACTTCTAATCAACTCTAAAAGTGAGTAGGGCTTAAAAAGGACATGAGAAACCACTCACAAGTCAATCCAGCTCTGTACTGAAACAGTATCGAGTGCTCTGATGTTGTCTCTCACAAGTCTTGCCTAACTTAATCTGTAAAGTCTGCAATGAAAGGGATTCTGCCGTGTCCCTAGGAACATTGTTCCGGTGCTTTAAAATACCCATGTGGCAGTAAGAGCTATACTAGAAAAACGTCATCGTTGGAAAGGATATAGAATATGAAAGCTCTTTCAAGGGGCAAAACAACTTTGCTCCATGGATACTCAGTAGTTTAAACCATAAAGTTCAAAGCAAAAACAAAACAACAAAAAATCACCCAAATCCCTTCTCACCACCTTTATTGAAATGAAATGTATAAAGAAATGTACAACAAAATGTAACTCTTCAGGAGATGACTCGGCAAGGAAGATAAGATAAATATATGCAATTGTACTTTATTTGATCAGAAATAGTGAAGTCAAGTTCTTAGAACTAATTTTTCATTTGAAATATCATCCTTATAACTGCAGAATGTCCCTTAAAAGCAGAGGCACTGATTCATTGTTGAATCAGAGGAGAAAATATTGCCTACTAAATCACTAGTACTATTTCTTGTACCATCTAGCTTTTTCTTGGAAGCTTTCCACTTGAGCTGACCTCAACCTTTCTAAGCAACTAAGAACAGTCGATAATAGCAAAAGCTGGTGTAAGTAGAGGCCTTGTGAATATAAATTCACAGATATTACAAAAATTAACTGTAATTAACTATTTGTTAATGATTATTAATATGGTAATTAATTAACCACAGAAATATTTGGAGATGATTGTGTAATGCCATTTGCTAACTGCTGAGAATTTGAGGTAAAATTCAAAATCATCGTAGAGCAACTCCCCTTCTTGCATCTCTTTTAGACAGGTATGACACACAGAATTGAAGACAATATATGACAGACTAGCTGGTGTGGAGATTTTGGAACAGACCCAGAAATCTGGTGGTGTCTGAAAATAAGCAAGGCTGAAATTTTGTTACTTAAATTTAGAAGGTCATCCAAATTATCTAAATTAAAGTGTCTTTGAGAAATGTTTGGGAAAATGCTCTGAATTTCAAGATATTAAGTAGATCTACTGTTGCTTCCATGCTCCCAGATTCAACACAGTGTATTGAAGGCCATATCATCAGAATATTTAATATATTTATATATATATAGATTAGATGCTCTATTTATATGTCTATATTATGCTTATATAGTAATTATGTATTTTTATATTTATGTATTTTAATATTTTTTAATATATAATATAATTTTTTAAATTTAATATATTAGAGTTGCATCTGAGCTAGAATTTATGTCAGCTATTTCCTTGTTGTAAACTGATCACTATGTACTCAGAAGACTTAACCTAGTGGATGTCTGAAGTATGTAACTTTGCTATGTATTATAGGCAGATTTTAAATGCATATTTGCAATCCTTTGAATGATGTTCAGACATATAATTTTCAGGAACTTTGAAGCCAAAAGTTGAAACTGGCTTCAAATCTAACTCTAGCTAGATTAAAAGGAATGGTATTTGTTCATAATTACTCTACAATTGAAACTCGATGACCTAGAGTCCCTGCCTGTAATTTCACACAGGTCAATAATATTTTTTCTTTTCCAGATTCTTACTAATGCCTGACTGATACAAAAATTACCACCCTTGGAAATTTTTTCCTACCTTTTCTTATATTCGTACAGTTGCTTAAATATAAAAATCACCTACAAAAACTGAATACCAATTAAAGTTGTTTATAGCACTTACAGTTCTATTCATTTGGATGAGTTGTTAATGATAATTTAATATTTAAAATATTGAATGAAGATTTTAAAATACCTTATAGGGGACAATATTTTTTGCATATTGACATCTTTAAACTTTTTCTAAACTTTGGGATATTGAATTTAAGTGCTGATACTAAGGAAGACTATAATTTTTTTCTAAAAATATGTTTCAGTGTATGCTTTGAAAGAACAAAAATATATTGAGATTCTTCACTTCCCTTGACATTGCACAGTTCGTATGTCTTTTCAACAGAGAAATACAATTAAATATATTGTAAATTTGAATGTATTTTGGCTTTAAACATTGTGATATTTAAACACAGATTTCTGTTTTATTATGTCTTATGGACAAAATTTACTGTAGGGTGTTAAAGGAGATTAAATTTTCTCTTTTGAATAAATACAAAGACATTTTTCAGTTTCACAATATTTTGACAAGGATACGTATTTCTCTTTATCTGCTCTTATACAGTACAGAGGCTGCAGAAGCTGAAAAATACACAAGAAAGACTAAGTCAGAATTTCTAGGTTAAAGATTAGCACCCACACTGAAGCTTTTCAATACAGTGCAAGTAGGATTGCTGGGCACCCACAAAGATGTTTGTTTTATGTCTCAAACAGTAAATATCTCTCTGTTTTTTATCAGTTCTTTCAATGCCATCTCTTCTTGTGTGAAAGCATGCTGGCTGAGATGTTTCAGACTCCAAACCTGAGTTGCCACAGATATTTTTATGGCTTAACCACTTGTACTCTTTCCAACAGTTCCCATTTTGACTGCTGTGTTTTACAGTGTGCCTGTTCAGGACCTCATGGAATAAGGCAGGGTCTGCTCTGCTAGGCCTGCTAGACATGTTTAATGTAACAGGAATAGAGTAATCCAGAGTAATAAATGTGTCCTCCATTGCCATAGCTTGATCTGTCTGCCATAGCTTTTCTAATGTCGATGTTGTACTCAGAGGAATCCCAGCAGTCTAATTTATGTTTTTGTTGTCATTTTTGTTTATGCTAGAGAGATGGAACTGATTTTCTAGAAAAAGATAACATTCATAACATCAAAGCAAAAGTAATAGTTTGGCCACGTGTGTTTTTCTCAGATTTACATCTTTCTCCTACTGATACAATTGTTCTGTTTACTGAAGTGGAGTACTTTAAGAATGAACTGGACTTACCAAAGTTTGATGATATGCTTATGAAGTTTATGTTTCTCCAATTTTTCACATAATGCAGTTGTATATCAAAAAATTTTTCACAAGATCATTTGTATGACACATAACATTTCTCTGTCACTTTTCATCTTACATGATAATGAATATAGTTATGGCAGCTTTAAACTTAATGAATGTTATTTCATATGTATTATGCATTCCTAGTAGAATTTATATTGGAAAAGACTCAATAGAATGAATTTTCCCCCTGGATATCATACTAGAAATGAAGATAATTTCAAAGAAATGAGAAACTATGTTATTTTCCTTCCATATCCCAGCATGTATATCAATAACAATATTTCTTTTTTTGTTGGACTCTTGCAGTCAGTCCTTGAAAAAATAAATTATTAAGTTCCCAGTATCCTCTCTTTGCTGATGGCAAATTGTAATTTCAATTTCCATTTTTATCTGGCCAATTGAGATCTATTTTGTTGAAAACGAAACCATAATCTGTTTTATACTGCTCATCTTAGTTTTACCTATAGTAGCCATATTTTAAAGAATTTTATTGTCTAATTTTATTTGATAATTTTTTCTGGACTTCAAATTCTGAATCATTTGGATTATTATTATTATTCATCGCTATGTAAATTCAAGTGCATGGGGTTTGTGACATCTATGTTCCTTTGGGGATTTGTGCTTTCTAAATTCTTTTGAAGATTGAATGTGTTACGGAGCCTGGAGGAAAGCAGGACACTTCAATGAGGTTTCAGGGATCTTTTTATTTTGTTTCCTTCATTAAGAGAGGACAAGTCCGCAGAGGCCATTCCTTTGTTTCGCAATATAGTAAGATCACTTGGATATATCCATATATTATAAGTTATGTATATTTACTTTATTTTTTAAACCGTTTGAAAAATTATATTCTTTTACTTTGAACTGTGAAACTCTGATTTATGCTGTCAAGGCGATGCACCAGAAGTACTTTTACGGTCAAAGCAGAAAGGACACTTCATAAAGCTTCTAGAAAGAGCAATGTAGGAACAAACCTCTTCCTTACTAGACAAAATAGATACCTCTGAAAGAATTTTTGGATAAGAGTAATACTGAGCAGGAAGCTGAAGACCATGCCAGAATTTAGGACTTCATGCATGACAGTTCAGAATGGATGGAGGGGTGGAAGAGATTCTTGCATCCCTTTTCATCCCAAGGACTATGCAGGCTGTATGTCTTTCTTTGTCAAAACCAATTGTTAATTGCAAAGAAAGGAAGCAGTCACCTTTCTGCTCTGAATCATCCCCTTCTGGCTACTACATGGTCCAGCTTCAATGCGATGGTGAGAGAACTGTAAAACAGCAACAAGCTTAAAATGAAGAAGAGGAAGAACTTCACCCAACATGCAATTAAACTGTCAGATCTATTACCACAGAATGCTGTGGAGGCAAAAATTATAAGTGGGTTCAAATACATAGAAGGAGCACAAGCAAAGCTTAGACATAGAAGAAGAGAAGTTTGTTAAAGGCCATGAGACACAGTGTTGTGGATATTTTGCTAATGGTGTGAACAAGCTGCAACTCAGAAATCCCAGAGCTGCAGTTTAATAAAAGTTGGGAGAATCATCTATTATGCTTTCCCTTTTTTTTTAACTTTATTTTTGCTCTGGCCATTGTTATGCTCAATTTATAAGATGAGTGCTTCACCTGAGAATATTGTCAAACTCGTAGCCTTCACCAAACGAGGGTAACATGCAAGTTAGATGCATGTAAATCCAGGTGTAAAATAATGAGAAGAAAAGGAAAAACAGATCAAGGTAAAATCAGAAGTTCAAAAACATCAGGGACTAGATGCAGAGCACTTTGATAGTTGAAATGCTATTGGAAGGCTTTTAAAGGACGGTGTAATAATCAGGCACAGTCAACACATGTTCACAAAGTCACAGAATACCTTAAATCATAGAATGTCCTGAGTGGCAAGGGACCTACAAGGATCATCAAAGTCCTGTTCCTCTGTTAACTCTTACTTAACTAATTTGATATCCTTCTATTATAAGGTCATCCACCTAATGGATGAAGGGAGGTCAGTGGATGTAGTTTTTCTGGTTTTTAGTAAAGCTTTTGACAATGTTCGTCACAGCAGCCTTCTGAAATAGTTGTCCAGCTGTGACATGGAGAGAAATGTGGTATGTTGGGTGAAGAACTGTGTGAATAGCAGGTATCAAAGTGTTGTAGTAAATAGGGCTGCATCTAGCTGGAGACCAGAAGTGTTCCTCAGGGCTCAGTCCTTGTGCCAGTTCTGTTCAATATATTTATTAATGATATTCATGTATGTGGAATGCACCATTAGCAAGTTTGCTGATGATACCAAACTAGGTGGTACTCTTGACTTTCTTGAGGGACAGAAGCACTTGCAAAGGGATCTGATAGATTGGAGAAGTGGTCAATCTTCAGCAGGATGAAATCTAAATTGTTAAAATGCTGGATTCTGGACCTAGGATGAGATAATGCTAGGCCCGAATATGAGTCAAGAGAGGAGCAGTTGAGGAGAATTCCTGCAGAAAGGAATCTGAGGATGCTGGTCGACATCAGGTTAAATATGAGCCAGCACCATGTCCTGGCAGCCAAGAGAGCAAGCCACATCCTGGACTGCATCAAACACAGTATCACCAGCTGGTGAAGTGACGGTATTATATCACTATATTCATCATTGATGTGATCCCACGTGGAGTATTGTGTGCAGTTTTGAGCCTTGCAATTTAAGAAGGATGTGAAGGTCTGAGAATGTGTGCACAGGAAAGCATCAAACCCCATGAAAATGCTGGAGTGTTGGAGGGCTTAAAAATACAAGTGGCGCCAAATACTACTGGAGAAGGAAATAGAGCAAATATAATTTTAGTCTGATTAACAGAGTTTCAAAGCTGCCACCAGGAAGTCAAAAGGAAAACTTCTAGAAATATTGGTTTAGTGTTGATGTTCCTACCTGCTGCTGAGTGGCTTAGACTATGGTTTTGTAATTGACTTCTGTGTCATAATTTAGTTACAAAAGTTCATTCTTTCTGGATAACACCATCCTTGGAGTAACACACTAGTACATCATCAGCTATTGATGATCACTAATGATGAATCACAGTAATATATCATTAGCTCTGTCAAACAAGTGGCTTTGTAGATTAATTTCATCAGAGTGATGACCTGTGATGATAATGTATTACTCAATGGACAACTTTGATAACAGTGGATCTTACATCATCTTACATTTAAATGTTAAAAATTTATCTAAAGCTTAATTAATAAATTTTCAAATAATATAACTGGCTGACCAAAACAAATGTGTTCCTGGAAAATCTGGATAAATATGTAACATTGGGATTAGGCTATATAGTTAAGATGAAAAATGGTCTTAAACCACGCAGAAGCTGTAACTGTTAAAGCAGTGAAATACAAAGTATTTTGTCATTGAGTAAATACTACTTGGAATTATGAAAAACTATAAAATCAAACTTGACTTCTAGTAAGTGCAAACACAAAAGGAGGCAAAACTGTGTAATATATGTGAAAAGAAAATTGCAGTAAATAGAATACTTACCACTAAAGTTTCCTTTATATTTTGTTACTGTGTTTGCTTGAGGAAATTTCAGAGAAGCAGAGAAAACTACTTGCTTTCTTAAACCTTTTCCTTATATTTCCTTTATAACTTATGGAAGAATCAAATTTTAAATTTTGAGAAATATTATTTTATTAGTTCATTTTCTATTAACCTATCTATGCACCCATTCTTTGATCTTCATTAAAAATGACTTGCTAACTTTGATCTCATCGGTAAAATACATCTTTTCCACACAGGTGTTAATTTTTCTGAACTCCATTTTCATGGTACAAAGCATCTGTGGTACCTCCACATCATAAGTGTGTGCAGTTCTAGTCATCCTGTCTTCAAAGAGAAAAAGAAAAAGATGATGAAAGGTGAGCTTTATGACAGCTTTTCTATGGGGAGAATCTTTAAAGGCTTAACACTATTTATAACGAAATAGACATCTAGAAAGGAATGAATGTTAGAAAAGATGAAGCAAACATAAAATTATGTACTATTTATCTCCAAAGAAGAGAAGATGTAAAATAAAATTCTCATGAGTTCTGTCTAAAAGAAAGATAAAGAGTTATACTTTTTGTTATAACACAATTGAATCATACTCTTCTATGATCAGGTCACCTGCCTAGAACTAGAACAGAACACCAGTGAATCCTGTGGAGACCCAAAACCCAAAGCATAAAGGAATTCACAAAAGACTTAAACAAACTAAAACTGAATTCAGCTTCTGGTCACAGAAATCTCTAATCTACTATTTTTTGGGAAACAAGAATTTATTCTATCCATAATTATCTTCTTCCCCCAAGTATCTGCTATATTGAGGTTTCTTCACAGAGGTTACTATGCTTTTGCTCAGACCTAGTAGAAACATTTTTAAATAGCACAAGATTTCTTTGCCTTATACTGACACTTGTGGAATCAGGCAACAAGTGCCTGGGATCAAGTCTGACAACAATTCTATTTTATGGTCAGGAGTTATCTCAGCTTTTGTCTCTTCTTTATCATTAATCCTGTATTATTTCATTGGCATGATTTCTGCGGTGCATTATGGCACGCTTGCTGTAGTAACAATTTACATTTCTTCCATAAACATCCAAGAATTAAATTCAATGTTATGTGACCTACTGGAAAATATATTGAATAATTGCCTTCAGACTGAGAAAGTAAGTACCTGGTATGTGGATTAATGGTTTCCATGTATCAAAAAGGCCTCTGTGAGGAATTTTTATTGTAGATAAATTGCTATCAGTTTGTTTTGTTATTTGTTTTGGGTTTTTTTTTAACTCATTAAATATGTGTAAATTCAATAGAAATCATAGACTATCTATAAAATTTGATTTTCTGTATAAACTTCATATGGAAGAAAACAGTTTACTATAGTACATCTCAGAAAAAATGATGTCATGGGATACCTTCATCTTTTCGTGGCTAAAGATTCAACTTAGTCACCTCTCAAATAAGAAGCTGTCTTTCTGTTACTGCCAGTTCTCATGATCTGACAGAATGCACGTTCTTCCACAGAGAAGGTCAGAGAGTCACTGCTACAAGCCCGTGTTCAGATTATCACCTGAGTGACACGAATTCAGCTTTCGCATTGTTCCACTGTCTTTCCTGAAATGTCTGATACTTAAAAAAATTAAGGTCCCTTCCTGCCTCTCTGTCTCCTCTCTTGCTGAACTGAGTATCTAGGCTGAGATAAATGAGTTTATATAAGTTTAAAAATAAATGTGTGGAAGAAGCATCTCTTTGAAATGAAGGTGTCATTTTTAGTCACTTTTTCAGGGAGAATCAAACCCCAAAAAAGAGAAGTGTTGCCAAAGTAGCTGCATCTTTGAGGAGTGAAAAACTCAATGGTGTGGGTTGTTTTTGTTTGTTTGTTTGTTTTTGGTGGGTTTTTTGCTTGGTTTGGTTTTGGGTTTTGTCTGGTATTTTTGTTTGTTTGTTTTCTCTTGTATTGTTATATAAAAGAATGGGTTAGTGAATTAAAGTTTCTGTATACAAAACATATTTTCTTTCAGTAGTGGGATATGTAATAATTCTCTCAATAGTACTATTGGAATACTGCTTTAGATTCATTAATTCCAATATAAGGAAGAGAATCATAACTCTATCTCAGAGACGCAGTTGATTTCCAAATGTAATATCTATGAGAGAATGAGCTGATGGCCAAAATACATGCAATATTTTACAATCCAAATTAGTTTTTCTGTAAAGTTTCACTCCTTTGGCAAATTCAGAGTTTCAAACAGCTCATATATAATCCATTAGTCATTTTAATATAAGATAATGCTGCTGCCAATAATATCTTACAGAAAAAAACACTTGAATACTGATCATTGATAGTAAAGATTAAAAGATCCTGACATTTTTAGCTTCATCTGACTTATAATTTAAGAAAAATAAATAGAATTTACATCTGATGCATGAAAGTGCACTGATAAAGAAGCTGTAGCAACAAAGAAAGAAGCAGAAGTTACTGGCCTCATCTCACCTGTATCTTTTGAATTTAACTTAATTTGGCCTAATTAGTCTAACTCAATTATGTGTATGTCTTCTGCAATAAATGATAAGTATTCATTCCAGAAAGCCATTTCTCCTGTCTTAAGACAAATAGTATAATTGATTCTTTGAAGACTGGAATATCTGTTAATATGGAAAGAACTAGGCTACTGGTCTAGACAAGCAAAGTAGGTTTTTTTTGTGGCTGAAATTAAGTAAAAGAAACTCCACTATTTGGGTAGAAAACTGTTGTATAGTGTTGATAACTAACTGTAGGGATCTCAAGGCATATGTCTGTATGACAACTATATGTCAAAATCAAGGAGATCCTATCAATATTGGAAATATAACTGAGTGGGAAGATATCTTGCTAAATATAAATGTGTATTTTTAGAGTGAACTTGGTAGTTCTTCAGAATTCTAGAAGGTTCATTGATCAGAGGCTCCCTTTGAAGCCCAAAAATGGGATCTTAGAGCTCTAGGTTACATGTGAACATTTGTACTTTAAGCTGTCTTCAATCTAAATTAAATCTTACACATGGGGCTGACTCAGCTGCTGAAATACAGGCATCTACTACCAGTGGAGACATCAGAAGGTGTCCAAGCCCTCCACATTGGTCTATCAAACACAGAGCAGGACCTAAAGGAGGTCCTTGCCCTTTTGGAGCAACAGTGAGCATGATAGATTATTTTATTTGGAAGAAACAGTACGAATCATGAAAAGTATGACACTATTACCACCTCTTTCTGATTTGCCATTGTGAAATCTCTTAGAGACACATGATCTGTGTTCATGAGGCCTAACTAATACTTTGACTGTAAAGTAAATTGCAGATTAACATCTAAAAAATGTGAAACTGAAAAATTGTAATCATGTATTTGCCTCCCACTTTTTCAAATACATCTCTCTTACCTGCTGACTCTGCATTCTGAGTGAAATTTAGAAATACAAAATGAACTGCATGAAAATGAAATGAAATTCTTGCTGGAGACTTGATAATCAAAAAAAGTAGAAAATTCTAATATTAAAAAAAAAAGCCCTGCTGATTCTTGAGAACAGCTTTCCAAACATTTTAAACTGAAATGCTTTTGCAGGATTACGGGTCACGGAAAGTCTTCCTGTACATAGATCAGTAACCAGCTCTAGTACATGACTTTAGCTAAACTAAATAAAACAAAAAGGGTCATTGCAGAGCAATTTAGAATCTCAAGGAGTATTACTCATGAGATAAAACCACATGTGTGTTGAAAAAGCCTTAACATGTACTGTACCTCTATCAAAGTTCATCTTTTGTTATGAACTGACTTTTCTTTTTTTTTCCTTTAATAAAAGCAAATTCAATTCTATGTCCCTTTCTTACCTCCATTTTGTGGAAGATTTTGTTTTTATCTCATAAGGATAAAAAGATGGATAAAGATAAGAAGAAGCTGTCATGCTTGAAAAATAATTTTCACTGAAACTCAACAGACAATTTTCGCTCTCTCCATCCTGGAGCATAATCTCAAATATTTTCTGATGAAATCTAATATCCTGTTTTACATAGGAAACAATGATTGAAAATGTATTTATAAAAGACTTACTACTAGAGTATGCCTCGAATTGAATAAAAGACACAAAACAGGGCTAGACATTTACCTGCTTGCTTTATCAGGAAGATCAAATTCTATTTGAAACTCTTTCAAAGGTAGATGGATTTCATTGCAGAAAAACATGGGAGGTTATAGAGAAGGAAAAAGTGTATGACGCTCAGTGAATTTGATCAAGAAGAAATCTGGCTATCATTCATCACTGATAAATAACATATCTTCCACGTAATTCTGAGATGATACATTTTTCTTTAGAGTGGTCATAGATAGTCCCATCCTCCTTTGTCATTTGCTCTTACTAAGGCTCCAAAGTATTCTGGGGTTTTTTTGTTATTGATTTTTTTGTTCTTGTTGTTTTGTTTTTTAAGAAGGGTTTCTGTATCATCAACAAAGAATGAAAGTAGATGTTTTTGCAACTGTAAGAAAGGTCTAATATATACTCACCTGCATTTATATGACTTGGTCCACGTTCCCAAAAAAACCAACTATTTTAGGCAACATGGAGAAATAGGCAGTTAAACCTCTTATGCTGGGTATTGCAAAGGAGACACCTCTTTAAAAGTACCTAGAAACTTAAAATCATAGAATCCTTTAGGTTGCAGGATTACACCTCATACAATCGTTGCGTACAACCATTGACCTACCACTGCCAAGTCCAAATCTAATAGGAAGCAGTTTGATTTGAGCATGTTAACATGTCACCATGGAAGATCAATATCATAACCTAGCAATGGCTAAAGTCTTTTGTCTTTTAGAACACTGAAAAGAGTATCTGCTGTGATAGGAGGTTATCAGTAGAATCCTGACACATTTCAGACATCTACAGTGCAGATATCTGTGTGTGAACAAGAGGCTAGAACTCATTTAAAGACAAAGACATTTGTTTTGTAGAGTAAATTTCAACCCAACATACCCTTAAAAATTGATTAAATAAAAATGGTTGTCTCCTTTGTTCAGTCGAGCGTGTTGCTGCATACTAACATACCTAAGTCTTAGTGTGCTGGTATAGTCTGTGCACAGTACTTTCCCATCCCATTCAAGGCACATTGTTTCAGAGTCCATTTTTATTTTTTTTGTTTGTTTTGTTTTTGTTTTTACAGAAATTATTCAAGCTATGACCAACCCTGAAGAGGCTATTCACATTCTTGGTGTTCTTCTGATTGTAGAATATAAGCTCTGAATAGACTTCTGTCCTAACTAAATGGTAGGAATATAAGTCCTTGAGGAACATCCTACAATAGAAGACTCCACAAAGTCAAACTGACTAAATTAATCTTAATGAAGAGGATTGTGTCGTTTTTTGGATGTAAAATTTATAGTAATTCTTTAAGTAACTTGAAACAAATAGCTCTTTAACATCTAGATATTTCTACTTCAAGGGGGCTAATTGCTTAATGTGAAATATTCATCATTTGGAGAATTTTGTTTATGCTGGAGCTAGACTCTGTGGGATCCTACTGTAGCTGTGAGAATGTTGACTTTTTTTTTTTTTAATATTGATTAAAACCATGATTAAGGATATTTCCAGCAAAGGGAAATGGAATAAACATCAGATTCTTCATAAATCAAGACTAATCATGCAATACATTTCAATTAGAAATGTGCCAAATTTTCCAAGCTTTAATCTTCACTGAGCAGGATGGGGGTACATGGGTTCTTAAGGGATTTTTTGTTTCTTTCTTTTTCTTTTTTTAATTAATTGAGTATGAGGCACTGTGTTTCAGAATATATTTCTAACATGATTGCATTTTTTTAAAAATGCTTACTGAACTGATCATTGGAAATACCAAAGATCTAATGTTAATTTTCCTGACTATTTGTTTTAATGGCAAAATATTATTCAGATAGAATTAGAAATACAAAGTGTTACTGAAATGACTGTGATCTTATATTTTTGAAGATTCCTGACACTTAGCTTTTATAGCTGCTATAACTGCATCAGTAATGCACACAGGAATAATTGTTATCTGTCAAGAACACAATGTATTTCTAATCATATTCCATCAATGACATGTGTTTTACATTGTTAAATCATTTTGGCTGAAAAACACAGGCTGAGAACAGAATATAAAAAGCCTGTTCTTTCAGTTTCTTTGCATTATTCATAAATGCAGTACTTTGTCAGCACTTAGAGTGTAATCAAAACATAAATGTTATACGAATATTTTGTGTTCAAACTGCATGTAGGATGTTCCTAAGTTACACAATACATTGCATTGTTTTTTTTATAGTTAGTATAAAATTTTAACTATGTGTGTCATAAGTTCTGTAAAAGCAAGGCTGTCTGCTGTTTCCTTATTGTTCACTCCTTCAGAAGGTTGAGTTGAAATTAAAGAAAAAAAAATCACAAAAACCCCTCAAAAAATCAACAAGCTGTTTTTATCCTTTACTGTTGTATCTCATTCACACTCATTACTGTTGCATGGAATAACTTAATACAATTTTCAAAATAACTTTCTCGAGCACTCACTGTTTTGAGCGTTTCAGAGATAAATAACATTATGAATAAATAAAAAACTATCATGACAGTCTTTTTTTGTGCAGTAAAGGAAAGGATTATGAAACACAACTTCTCTATTCTAACAGCTTGGAGTCTCTGACTATGTACTGAAAGCTGAAGAAAAAAGATGTCTAGATTTCTGAGAAATTGTCAAGTAGCAAAGATAAAACAAAGTTTAACATACATTAGCATAATTCTACAAAAAGAAAAAGATGAAAAAAGGGGATGCAGTGATTTACTAGTAAAACAATGGGAAGCTAAGTTAAAAGTATTTTTATTGTCAATAGACAGATTACAGAAAATTTTCTTCCTCTTATACCAGGTGTCTTTCTTGTTACCTGCCAATTTTCAGCAGTAACATGTAACTAACACCTTGCTTTCATTATTTTCTTTAATTTTGTATGGGGATAGTTTATTCCACTGAAATGTACCTAGAAAACTCAGAAAACCTCAATTCTAACTGAAGCTATAACAGAATATTGTTCCTTGGAAAAAATTTGATCATAAATTTAACAAAATGCAAAAATTTTCCTGAATATTTTGTTTCATTGGGTTATGATAATTAATTGGGTGACTGTTTTTGGGATGATTTTTTTTTTTCTGGAATAAATATCATGTCTTCTGTACCTTTAAAATCCCCTAAACAAACAAACAAATTTCCAGCAAACAAATAAACACAAAAAACTCCAACAAACCCCAAACTAAACTTGTTTTTGTTGTGATGTTTCCTAATTAGAGATGTTCAAAGTCCAAAATATTTTCAAATATCAGTTAAATGTACCTTTTTTTTTTTTCCCTTCCTCATATTGAAGCATTTTGGCTAAATGTTTGATAATAAGGTTTTAGTAAGAAATACACTTTATTTTACAGGATAGTTATTCAAATTTAATTATGTTCCATATTCCAATCAAGTGGAATATCCTACAATCCAATATTCAAAGTAAAAGGTACTACCTTTTCAAAACTGCAACATTTGAAATTTATGCCTCTTTCATTAGTAATTTTTTTTTTAGTATTAGTTTTCCTTTATCATTTCAGCGCAGAGGTGACAAAATACTGCACAAATACAAAACTAAATGTTTAATTGTCTTACCAGTTTTTATCTTTCTCAAATCCAAGACAAATTTTATCACTTGATTTACAAAGAAAGGTTAATTTGGAGGACTATATTAAGAACTGGAGATTAGCTCAGCTGGTCAGAGCATGGTGTTAATAACTCCAAGATTGTGGGTTTGATCCCTATATGTTCCACTCCCTTAAGGCCTGGATTCAGTGATCCCTGTAAGTCCCTTCCAACTCATAACATTCTGTGGTTTTGTGAAGTCAACATGGCTTCATCAAACCAGCAGCCTAACTCTCGTCAGGATTTATCACAGAAAATAAGCAAAAAATAATGAGATACTTTTCAGAAGTATTTGGGAACTACCTCTCAAATATAGAGATTGTTTCTTAAAAAATGTAATAGTAGGCAACTGGAACTGATCAGTTCCAGTTTCCAGTAGACTGGAAAGAAAGTAATAAAAACTAATAAGAGCAAATACAGAGGGAGAGGCAATACATTGAGAGGCTAAGCACTTGATTTAAGCATGGAGAGTTTCAAAGATTTGAGTGAAACAGTCAAGGATACAGACTATCGCCATGGTTAAAGTAGGTTTTGTTTTCTATTCCCTTTCCAACACTGTTTTTGAATAGTGTTTCTTTAAGAGTGAACCCTTCACTGCAGCCATGCAGGGGCAGGGGGCGAAGGCTTGGGAAGAGGAAAATGCTACCTGGAAGGAAGTAGAATCACACTTTTCTTGGTAGCATGGAGAGAAACACATAGGCTGCCACAGCAGCTCAATTTCGAAGGCTTGCTATAGACACATCAACTCCTGGACCAGCATGGAGAAAGTGGATGCTGTTGAGCTGCCTCTTGGGAGTTCCAAGAGGTCATAACTGTTACCAAAACCAGCAAAACTGTAATTGTTGTCAGGCTCATGGTGGGTTGGAAACACTGCGGCAGACGCATGAAAAATAGTCCAGCAAAACTGGGGCCACAGCAGCCACAGACAAAGAGAAAAAAAAAAGTAAAACTAACTCCGTGGCTGCCGCCATCTTATAAATCCTGTTCCACAAAATCTTCTGATTGAGTCTCAGTGGATGGGAAGCCCCACAGAATTGTCTGCTACTCCAGTCTTTTTGCCCCACCCTTCGCCATTTCTGCAGTCCTAAGCCTAGCCAGGTGACGTTAACTGAGCAGTTTAATAGTATTGTTGATGGTTTTTCTTAGGTTTTGGCTTTCTCCCTGGAATTTTGGTGGGGGGCACGGGGAAACTAGAGGTGATCGCTGTCTGTTGTCTGAACTCGTTTGTATTGTTGTTGTGTCCTGATTTGGGCACTAGAGGGCGCAACTAAGCAACGAGAGGCTTAATAAAAAACACAACGACCAAAACAGTTTATTCACTAGGGGCTATATGAACTGTGGAACCTCACTACAAGCATAAACCAGTTACACAAAGAACGACTCAACAATAATATGACAGAGAAAATAACAAACTATGCTCCTCTGGGCTGGCTGCTGGGCTGTGGAGCAAGGAAAGGAAGCAAGGCTGCCCCGTGGATGGCACTGGTCCCGCTCCAAAGCTGCTGGAGAAATGACAGTGAAAGGAATCCCAGGGGGACCCAAGGGGGGAGAAATACCATGATTCTTGTTGCCTCTGGGTGGTTCCCTGATGGCGCTGCCTGTGCTCCGGTGATGTCGCATTGCAAGGGACCAAGAAGGGGGGAGTTGTTCCTCTCTCAGCACCGAGGGAGCTGAAAAGGAGAGAACTTCCATGCCTCCTGCTTTCATGGGATGTCTGTTTTCGGGTTTTCTTGGGGCACCCTTCTGGACTGTGCTGCCTCTTCATTGGACGGCGGTGGTGGGCGCCGCCCCCTCTGAGATTTCACCATAAGGCAATATGGTGTTCCCATTTGCCAGGAGGAGGGGCTGCTGCCGCTGTGCTGCCAGCACTGTGAGTAACCCAGGGGTTCGGCAGTGCCGGCTCCAGTGCGGCTGGAGCAGCCATAGAACCTGCTGCCACAGGGCCATGCCATGCAGCAGTGCCAGCCACAAGTGGCCATGACTGAGGGTGTCACCTTATTGCCTCATGGTGAAATCTCAGAGAAGGGGCAGCATCATTTGCAAACTTGTGAGTGCACTCAATGCCACTATCTGGGTCATATATGAAGATATAAAATAGTATTGATTGTAGTACAAACTTTGAAAGACATCACTACTCATTACTGGTTTCTACTTGAACACTGAAAAATTCTTCATAAGTCATAGGACTCAGTTCTTTATCAGTCTAACAGTCCATTTGTCAAACCCATGTCCCTCAAATATAGCAGCAAGAATATTGTGATGAACTGTATTAAAGGACTTACAAAAGTTTATGTAAATGACATCCATAGCTCTTCCCTTGTCCTCTGATACAGTCATTCCATCATAGAAATACACTTGATTATTCAAGCACAATTAATCCTTGGTGAAGCAATGTTGGCTGTCTCTAGTCGTTTTCCTGTGTTCCATACATTTTGGCATGCATTGCAGAGATAATCTGTTCCTTATCTTATGGGTCATGGATGGGAGATTAGTGCTGAAAGTCAGAAAGCCTTACCTCATATTGGTGAGATGAATGTCAGGGTAGTTTGTGAAAGTGCTCCAACCACTATAATAGCAAAAGTCTGTTTGACATCATGATCATTGATGCATTGTAAAGAAAAGAAGCCAACTTTACTTCATCAGGTGCCTGTCTTCAAAGAAAGGCTAGACAAACTGTCTCCCAAGAAGACACAAATGCCTAGATTCTCTGCTTAGCCAGTGAAGAATTGTAGACATCTAAGATAGTAGCTCCAACTAATAATGAGTTGTNGGTGGGGGTAGGGGGGTGGGGTGGTGGTGAACCTCCATACAAGATTCTAGGAGATATTGTATATTGGTAAACTTTCTACATGTCTTCTGCTCAACAGAAGTGTAGCAGTACAACTTTCTTGGCATTAGTCCATGAAGTAGGAGTCAGACTGTGCTTTTGCCATGCCTGTATGCACTGTGTAGTATATGCTCATGAATATATTTAGAAACTTACATATACATGTACTGAAGTTGATCAAATTTGCAGTTTTCGAAAACCAAATATCAGTGGTTTTGTGTTTNCAATGCCACTATCTGGGTCATATATGAAGATATAAAATAGTATTGATTGTAGTACAAACTTTGAAAGACATCACTACTCATTACTGGTTTCTACTTGAACACTGAAAAATTCTTCATAAGTCATAGGACTCAGTTCTTTATCAGTCTAACAGTCCATTTGTCAAACCCATGTCCCTCAAATATAGCAGCAAGAATATTGTGATGAACTGTATTAAAGGACTTACAAAAGTTTATGTAAATGACATCCATAGCTCTTCCCTTGTCCTCTGATACAGTCATTCCATCATAGAAATACACTTGATTATTCAAGCACAATTAATCCTTGGTGAAGCAATGTTGGCTGTCTCTAGTCGTTTTCCTGTGTTCCATACATTTTGGCATGCATTGCAGAGATAATCTGTTCCTTATCTTATGGGTCATGGATGGGAGATTAGTGCTGAAAGTCAGAAAGCCTTACCTCATATTGGTGAGATGAATGTCAGGGTAGTTTGTGAAAGTGCTCCAACCACTATAATAGCAAAAGTCTGTTTGACATCATGATCATTGATGCATTGTAAAGAAAAGAAGCCAACTTTACTTCATCAGGTGCCTGTCTTCAAAGAAAGGCTAGACAAACTGTCTCCCAAGAAGACACAAATGCCTAGATTCTCTGCTTAGCCAGTGAAGAATTGTAGACATCTAAGATAGTAGCTCCAACTAATAATGAGTTGTCATTGATTTTCTAAGATCTGGTATTAGGAGACTTCAATCATTGCTCTAAGACTAGATGCCCAACATCTATGCTTAACTGAGGTCAATATATGTTGACTGAGTTACTTTTTCAATACTACCCAATGTCCTCTACATACCATTGGACTATACTAACCATTCATGAAAGTCTGGGAAATATGACACAGGAACTATGGAAAACCACATTTCTCCAGGCTAGCACATGAAGGTCAGGTAAGATATGTGAAGGCATCTGAAGTATTAATAGGACCATGTGTTTATATAACTGAATTAAGTGCTTTTTTTGGGGGGGTGGGGGTAGGGGGGTGGGGTGGTGGTGAACCTCCATACAAGATTCTAGGAGATATTGTATATTGGTAAACTTTCTACATGTCTTCTGCTCAACAGAAGTGTAGCAGTACAACTTTCTTGGCATTAGTCCATGAAGTAGGAGTCAGACTGTGCTTTTGCCATGCCTGTATGCACTGTGTAGTATATGCTCATGAATATATTTAGAAACTTACATATACATGTACTGAAGTTGATCAAATTTGCAGTTTTCGAAAACCAAATATCAGTGGTTTTGTGTTTCGGGTTTTTTTGGTTTTGTTTTGTTTTATTTTTAGGATTGTGAAAAATATTTGAAAAGTCCCGCCTGGGTTATAAGAAGTCAGACATAAAAATTGTGTTAACTTCTGTACTACTGGTGACTAATTGCTGAAGGCAGACTAAGAAATTTAAGGTAAGACTGCAGGGTCAGTGTTTTTCTTAAGTGAAACAAATGAGACCTAGATTTTCCATCTCATAAACTCAACTTAAGGAACTACAGTAAAATAAAGCCTGAAACGAAAAAAGTGGATCTAAGATGGTTAAGTTATTTAAAATGAGAAAAGTTGGATCTAAAACATATTGTGGGAAGGTATAAATATAAATGAAAAATATAAATAAAATTCCAATATATTTAATTATATGCAATTAAAATAGAATTCAATCCTCAAGCAACATTTTCTTTAAGACACTACTTACGGAGAAAAACAATTACAATGACTTCTAAATACTCCAGTAGAATAATTTAAAAAACAATGCAGTGAATTTATTAAATTTGACATGGAAGATAAATATAACTAAATAGGAAAATGCTCACTTTGATTTGAGACCTTTCAGGAGATCTTTGGAAAGAGGGGCAGGTTACCCAGGCAATGTTTAAAGATGTTGTTAGGTCTTGTCCAAAAAGTATTAGGGCTCAGTTTGAGCTGAAATTGGCCACCTCTGCTACAGATAATAAAAAACGTTTCTATAAATACATTAATGGTAAAAAAAAGGGACAAGGACAATCTCCAATCTTTATTAGATGAGGAAGGGTATATAGTTACTGAAGATGAGGAAAAGGCAGAGGTACTCAGTACATTCTTTGCCTCCATTTTTAATGGCAAAACTGATTGTCTACAGGAAAAGTGGTCTCTTAAATTGTTAGATATGGACAGGGAACAGTGTAGCCCCCCTGTGATCCAGGAGGGAGATGTTATGGACCTACTGACCCACCTAGATCCTTGTAAGTCTATGGGACCTGATGGGATTCATCCAGTCAATGGGTGCTGAGAGAGCTGGCAGTTGTGCTTGCTAAGCCTCTTTCAATCATCTTTCAACAGTCTTGGCTCACTGGAGAGGTCCCAGATGATTGTAAGTTGGCTAATGTGGCACCCATCTATAAAAAGGGTCAGAAGGAGGATGTGGGGAATTACAGACCTGTCAGCCTGACTTCAGTACCAGGGAAAATTATGGAACGAATCATCTTAAAGGCAATTACACTGCACCTACAGGATAATAAGGAGATAAGATCTAGTCAACAAGGATTCAGGGGGGGACCAATCTAATTTCCTTTTATGATCAGGTAACTCATCTGATTGATGAGGGAAAATCTGTAGATATAATGTAAATAGATTTTAGCAAAGCCTTTGGTACCATCTCCCATAGTAAACTCCTGATGAAACTGGTGGCTTGAGGCTTAGACAGGTTTACTCTGTGCTAGATTAAGAACTGGCTGGATAACTGAGCTCAGAGCATAGTGGTAAACAATGTCACATCCAGTTGGAGGATGGTCACTTGTGAGGTTCCCCAGGGTTCAATGTTGGGGCTGGCTTTGTTCAACATCTTTACTGATGAGCTGTATGAGGGGATGGAATCCATTATTAGTAAGTTTGCGGATGACACCAAGCTTGGAATGAGTGTCGATCTGTTAGAGGGTAGGAATACTCTGCAGAGAGACCTTGACAGGCTGGAGAGATGGACTGAATCCAGTAGTATAAGGTTTAATAAATCTAAGTGCTGGGTCTTACACTTTGGTTGCAATAACCCCATGCAGAGCTATAGGCTGGGGATGGAGTCGCTGGAGAGAGGCCAGGCGGAGAGGGTCTTGGGAGTGCTGGTTGATAGGAGACTGAACATGAGCCAGCAGTGTGCCCAGGCAGCCAAGAAGGCCAATGGCATCCTGGCCTGTATCAGGAATAGTGTCACCAGTAGGACTAGGGAGATTATTCTTCCCCTATACTTGGCACTGTTTAGGCCCCACCTTGAGTACTGTGTCCATTTCTAGGCCCCTCAGCTTAAGAAAGATGTTGAGTTACTAGAATGTGTTCAGAGAAGGGCAACAAGGATGGTGAAGGGGCTGGAGCACAAGCCCTATAGGGAACAACTGAGGGAGCTGGGGTTGTTTAGCCTGGAGAAGAGGAGGTTTAGGGGAGACCTTATTGCTGTCTGCAACTACCTTAGGGGTAGTTGTAGTCAGGCAGGGATGGGTCTCTTCTCTCAGGCCTCCAGTGGCAGAACGAGAGGACACAGTCTTAGGCTGCAACATGGGAAGTTTAGGCTGGATATTAGGAGAAACTTTTTCACAGTGAGAGTGATTTACCATTGGAATGGGCTTCCCAGGGAGGTGGTGAAGTCACCGTCCCTGGATGTGCTTAAGGAAAGGTTGGATGGCGTACTTAATGTCATGGTTTAGATGATGGGATGGTGTTGGGTAGGTTGATAGGTAATATGTTGGATTCGATGATCTCTACGGTCTTTTCCAACCTTGTTAATTCTGTGTGTAATTCTGCGTGTAAGTCACGTGTCACTGGTGTAGGACAATTTTTTTTTAGCGTATCTACAAGAAAAGCACTAACATATTTTGTGACAATGGCACTAGTTTAATTTATATAGTATCAATAATATACTTAGTTAGTAAAAGCAGGCTAAGTAGTATTGTTCCTACTTTATTTGTTGGAAATTCGCTAAGGAACAGCAAAAGAAGGTGTACAATATGTGCAACAGGTATTTAGAATAACCCTGGGCCCAGTGGTACTCATTTTAAGTATCTAAAGAAATATATTAGTATAGTGAATAATTCAATTTTTTTCATGTGTAGAACATAGGAATAATTTTAAAATCACAATGAATTCTGAAATCTAAGAACAGCTTAGGTTGGAAGGGGCTGGTTCAACCTTTGGTGGGAAAGAGACCCTTCATGAGATTTCCTAGCACACTGTCAAATTGCATCTTGAAAACCTCCTGTGACAGAAACTTTTCCATGTGATTGATTCTTCAAACTGTAAAAATAAAATCTTTATTATTTTGATATGAAACATCTCCAGTACCAGCTTGTACTCATTGCCCCTTGCCTTCTTTTGACTTATTGTGAAGAGAGAGCTTTCATCTTTGTAGCTGCCCTCTAAGAACTGGAGTACTGCGATGACATCCCTTCAAGCCTTGGAAAAGAGATCTAAGTCCTTCAGTCTTTTATCATAAGGCAGGTTGTACAGCCATTTGATTAAGCCTGTCCAGTCTGCCTATGCCTCTTTTGAATTGTAGGGCCAGAACTGGCCATTTCTGATGTGTTAAGAGTGGAACGGAAGAATATAGAAAACAAGGGAACCCAGTAATGTAGAGATTTTGTTTCAATAATATTGTACAATTTACCTCTTGATTTACTGATATACAGAGTCGATGCTATTCTTGTCTACTGAACTATTCAACCTTGCTTATTATTCAAAAAGGTGTCAGTGTTATGATATACCCTGAAGCAATGTCTTTACATCTACAGACTGACACAAAATGCGAAAGAAATGTTACGTACTTCAGCAGGATGTACTCTAATTCTCTTGCCATGTTTTAGAAACAATCCAAAGAAATGTTCATGGCAGGAAATTGCTAGCTAGTCATTGTTTGAACTGTGTACTGTTCCTTAGAATGATTTGCATTTAATAGAACCAAATGAAATATACTCAGTTAAATAGTTTACCACATTTTATTTGATTTTTAATAATAAGGATAAACACATGCTTATATTTATACTTCACATGTATACAAAGATATGTATCTCTGTAGATTTACAAAGACCAAAATAGACATCTGACAACTCCAAACTATTCTGCATAAAATATTGGTTTTCTTAAACTGTAAATGTTTCTGCACTTGGGACCTTTCAGGAAAAAAAATAGCTCAAATTAACTTTCAGAATAAATAAAATAAGCTACCTTAAATAATTTTGTTAATATTTTTTATGGTGATTTGCTTGGTCTACTTAGTGAAGTTGATAAATTGCGTTTATTTCAGCATGAGTTTATTCTGGTTTAAGTAATCCACTTTAAATTCATAGTTCTAGTTCCTGAGTGTCTCTACATGGCCACATCCAAGGGCAACATCTAGAGTAAACTGAGAAGCTCTTTACAGCATGGATTGGAATTGCTGGTTTTAATCTCAGGAACATATGAAGTGCTGAGCTGTGTTTCCTCCTGAAAAATATGACTAAAGTTGATCAAAATGTATAGTCAATTACAATTTTGGTTTCAAAAAATTTAGAGTTAATACTATGATGTTTTTGCAGAATGAGTATTAAATTCAGTCTCATAAAAAATGTTACACAAGAAAAGTACTATGTATTGTAAATTTGTTTCATATTTCAAGGAAATTGGTCAAAATATTTTAAACTTTCAGGACCTTAAAATGATACTCAGGATCTCTGCTGGTCTCAGATGCATTTAGGCATAGCATTCATATTGTGAAAATCTCAAATTTTGGATATCCGTAACTCCTTCTACGACTTTATCAAAGTTTAAAAAGAGGAACCCCAGAAAATGCTTACTTAACAAGAGAAGTTACTTTGCTAAATCCAGTTAGCTATTGATGTCTCCATACTCTTCATTCATGTACAGTACTGAAGCTGATTATCATTTACAAATGTTCCCTGAAGAGGATGATGTTTCAAAATAGGTAAAGGAAGTTGAGATGTTTCTGCTTTATCAATTTGGACTGTTTGGGCAGATAATTTCTGTAGTTTTCCAATTTCTGCCACTGATTCAGTCCTAATTTCTCAATAATTATTCCTCTATTGAAATCCTCACTTTCAAACCTCTCTTTTTATCTCTTTTTGCTAGGTGTGATATCTACTTTGTGTAAGAGGATTTTGCATTTTGGCCATCTTGGCCCTATAATAAGTAGTTGAATTTTTCTTGATTTTCAGCAGTATTTAGCTGCCATGAGTTATTATATCTGACCTCTAACTGCTGGTCCAGAATGGGCAGCTCTCCTACAACCTGTGTGTCGAATTTACCATGTGTCATGGATGCCTTGGATGCTCAGAAAATTTTGTATGGCAGTAGATGAATATGTTTGAGCAGCTAAATATATCATATGAAAATCGGATTATGCCAACATTTAGACATAAATTTTAGAATTATATAGAAAGCATATATGTTCATCTATGTTCATATTAGCTCAGAAACTGTAAATTTTCATTTCTATTTATTGACTACAGTAGGAGGTTAGGGTGGCTACCTGAGATTTAGACCTCTAACTTCAAGTACTTAACATTTCATGTATGAATTCTATTTCCACTTTCAAATGAATGCTTAACTAATTCAACTACTCTAAAATTAAATTCAAAATAGACCCCCAAATATACCACGAAATTTAGAAAGCCAGAATACTATTCCCAAGCTGACATAGTTATTAACCCCAATTTGTCACACTACTCACATTGCCTATAAGGCTTTATATAGTTAGAATATTTTGTGTCTTTCAGTATTGTGACAAAAACCTGTAGAGAAAAGAAAAAAAAAACAACAAAACTAAACAAAACAAACAAACCCCTAAATACTTAAGAAGGAAAGGAACAGGGAGAGCTGACATGGCACAGAATAATAATCACAAGATCTTTTGACCCTTCCTTGACTTTTCTTTGTTGGGTCAAAATAAAAGTGATTTCCAATAGTATCACGTTGTACATTTTGGGTAGGCATTCTGCCGAGATGTGTGACGCAATGCAATCAGATTCTTGAAGCTAGTTTTACTATCTCTACATATTTATTAGTGCAAAATTGGAACTTCTCTGATGAAGCAGAGAATATCTCACAATATCCACCAAGGGTGTTAAGAGAGCTGGCTGAAGTTAATTGTGAGGCTGCTCTCTTTAATCTTTGAGAATTTATGGAGAAATCCCCCCAAATTAGAAGAAGGCAAATGTCACCTCCATCTGCAAAAAGGGTCTAAAGGAAAATCCAAGAAACTCTAAGTCCCAGAAGCTGTCACAAAGCAATCACAAAGCAAATGAAGCATGTGACTTGCAAAACCCAGCATGGTTTAAATCAAGGGAAAATTGTACTTGAAAAACTAGATCGTCTATTATGCAAAGTAACCTGCTTTGTTGATGAGAGGTGAGCAGTGAACATTGACAACCTGCATTTGTTCAAGGCTTTTCATAGGTTTTCCCTCAGCCTGTAACAGATGCATTACAGTTTAGACAAGTGTCTGTGTGGTGGACAGGGAACTGGCTGAAAGATTATACTCAGAGGGTAATGGTAAACAGCTCCTTTTCAAAGTGGAAGGCTGCCACAGGTTGGGCCCTCCAGGGGACAGTATTGGTCCCAATGCTATTTAATATCTTTGTAAATGATCTAGATGGTGTGATAAAGTGTCTAAGGGAGGTTCTTCGAGAAGGTCCATTCTCTTCATGATGCAATAGACTAAGCTACATTGTGTCATATCATGGGAGGATAAAGAGAGGAAAGTGGATGGAAGTAAGTTTTTTGGTATTACTCTGATAACAGAAAAGTGACTTCAGCACCTGGAGTTTTTTCTCAACCCATGAACTGTACAGTGCTATTGACTTCAGCTGATCACTTTAAATGTTTAGCTTTTGTGGTTTTTTTATTTTTTCCCCGGTATAGAAACTATGAATGCCTACTTCAGCAAATTTATTTCAACCTCTGCATGTCTTCCACTTCTTACACTCATTTATGACCATGGCCAGCCTACACACCATTTGTTTAACTGATTTTAGCTTTTCTGGCAGCAGTGGCTTGTTTGGATTCAAGATGATGTAAGATTGAAACCACTTTTGCTTTTTTGAGATAAGCTTTGGTTTCATTAAGACTCTACTAGATAAAGTAATGTAGATCTGGCTTCTTTTAGTGCATATCATTGATTAGATACTGTAGCTTTTCTTGAAAGGTACCTTATAGGACAGATGAAGAGAGACTTTTTACAAGGACTCTTAGTGATCAGATCAGGGCAATGGCTTTACACTGAAAGAGGGCAAATTAAAATTAGATAAAAGGAAGAATTTATGTATGAGGGGGAAGTGAGACACTGGAACAGATTGCCAGGAAAGTTGTGGATTCCCCGTCCTTGAAGGGGCTCGAGGCCAGTTTGGATGTGGCTTTGAGCAATCTGGTCTAATGGAAGGTGTCCCTGCCCATGTCAGGTGAGTTGAAAGTAAATTATCAGTGGTAAGTCCTAGCAATATCTACTCATTTGGATTGTGATTTTAGTTCACATTTTAATGTTCTTGTAAGACTATTGACTTCAATAACTGTACATCGACAAGCAGAACAAGTTATCCTGTGATATTTTAAACAACAAGACCAAATTTCTGTTCTCATTGTAGAAGGCAAAGAGTTGGGAATTGCCATGTATGTAAGGGAGAGGCTGGATTGTATGGAACTGTACCTAGGAGAGAAGTTGAGCCGGCTGAGGGCTTGTGAGTAAGAAGAGGGCAGTCTAACATGTTGTTCTGGTTGTGTACTATGGACAATCTGACACAAAAGAAGAGGTAGATGAGGCCTTCTTCAGGTGACTAGAAGTATGTGTGTTGGAGGGACAACTCAATAGGATGCTGATGACAACTATCTGGCACAGATGGTAGAGGAGTAAATGAGGGTATTCTGCTACACTTCATATTTATTAACAAGAGATGCAGAAGGCTGGAAGCAGCTTTGTCTGAAGTTACCATGAGGCTGTGTTCATAATCCCAAGAGGAGGGAGCAGGATCTCAGTCCTGAATACCATAAAAGAAGATTTTGGCCTGTTCATATAAGTGTTTGGAAAAAACAAGGAATAGGGTACTGAAAAAAAAGAGGTAGAGGACAACAACTTGATTTTCAGAACTCAAGAAAAATCTATCCTGATGAGAAGCAACTCAAGCAAAGAGAGCAGGGTAAAGAAATGGTTGGTCAGAATGATTCTGGAGTCTCCATCTGCCTGTGAGTTTTGTGTATTTAATAAATATGTTGAATATATATATATAGATAGATATATATAGATATATAACTGCAGGGATAATAAAAGTAACATCAGCTCTAAAATGTTATTTTCATACAATTTGTTATTTAATTGCTCGTTTGAATTTTTAATAGAACCACCCCATGATTGTTAAAGCTCTGTATTACCTTCTTTCAAGTTCAAAATCTATTTTGGAAAGGAATTGCAGACATTTCATTTATAAAACTGCTGACAGAAACATATCTGTGTCAGTATGGCTGTAAACCTTTATTATATAATAATATTCTGTACTTCTATTGACCCGAAAACTGTCAGAACTGGTTTTTTTCTCATATAGGGATAGAGTGGTCTGTCTTTTTTTTCCTTTAAATTTGTTTTAATTGGGTCATATATATTAGGTTAGATTATACTTCTTGAGAAAAATCCACAATAACATCAGCCTGGAGGATATAAATGGTATTGGATTAGTAGTGTGTCTTGGGTTAGCTGAGGCTGAGAAAACTTTCTCTGTTCTGACTCAGGTTTAAAAAAATAGATTTCTTTCCATTTTCCTTTCCCCTTCCCCCTCCCCCTCCCCCCGCTCTCTTTTGGCTCATGTGTTTTCTTTTGTTTCTTCTTGGGGAGG